>PVJS01048625.1:0-14988 GCA_004027185.1 Glis glis
TTAATTAAAAACCTTTGCCTTTTTCTGAAAAAAAAAAAAAAAGAAGTCACATAGAAGGTCGAATGGTATAATCCTTATCTTTCTTCTGTCTCTAGATGAATGATTTTCAGACTGAAAAGGCTGGTTTGAAATTATTTTAAAGGCTTGTGTCCTTTCATGTACTTTCCCACTTAATTGGACTTAGGGTCTAAAAAGGCCCTGAAGTCCAATAGAAGAGAGCCTGATTCCTTTAAAAATGTCAAATGTCTTGAATAGGAGATATGATGGTAGGTCCACTGTTAAGTCTTTGAGATATAATGGAGAATGAGGGCATTGCCAGATGGGTATAAGCCTGTAAAAATAATTTTAAAGAGGATAAAAGGCAAAATTATGCAAGTCACAGATTTTGTGAGCTTATAATGGAATCATTGCAAAATCCTGGAATTGCTTTCATACTAAATGAGCCTTTAGAACATAATCTTACAATGATTGGTTTCCTAAAAGTCAATCATATTATAAATGTGAGTGCGTAGACTTATTTTACAGAAGTCTGTTAGAATAACCAATAATGCTTTCTGTTTGTTTAACATTTCCTGACTTCCAAGGCACTTTCACATTATTTCTTGACTTCCTGTAACAGCTCCATGGGCTAGATACTGATTTTTGTTCCAATTTATACAGGAGGAAACAGACAAAAAGTAGCTAAGGATTGTAAGGGAACAAAGCTAGCTAATGAGACAGCCAGAATGTTAATCTGAATTGGTGATTGTTGATCCAGGGTCCTGGCCACAACAATCACATTTCCTCTCCAGTGTTCAAGTTTGCATATAGGAAGCTATTTAAAAAGAACATTTATTTTGAAATTCTAAAACTGTTTAACAATATAATTATTTGGGACAAAAACGTCTCCCTCAATTCAAAAGTCACGCTAGCAGCTTGATAGCCAAGATGTAGAACAGATAACTCCTATATGGGCAATTACTCAAGTCTCTGCATCTTTAAATCATAAATTCTAAATTTCTTTAGTGCTTTGATTAGTCAAAAGATTAAATTTTCACTGGAAATTTGCTACATACTATAAATTGCTTAATTTTTGAACCATTGTTAAAGGAGTTGTCATTAGAGTGGCTTCATTCTAAGTAATTATTGACAATTTCTAAATGAATACTAAATCTTTGTTTTCTGGGCTCATTGCTTCTTTTCTGTTTTTTATCGTATACTGGAAGTAATGGTTTTGAAGATTGGTTATTATATTTTTGCATATTTTATGCATATAATCATGATGTAATAATAGACTACAATCCACCTAAAATATCTGTGTCTATTTAATCTATGTCATCTCACACTTAAATCCTTGGTTATGACCCTTTCATCTAAATACAGCATTTAAAAATCACCAATTTTTAAAAATCTTGTGTAAAATATGGATTAAAATAAAGTTCCTTTTATATTATTTTTATCCAGTCTCATATGTCTACTACCATTACTGCATTCTTCCTTGACATACTCATGTGCATGTGGATGTCCTCATACATGTATGTGGCACACAAATACACATGTATATACACACACAAAGTCACATCACTATATTTGGAGAAGTTTGAATATTTCTCCAGGGAATATTTAAGGTCAACTGGGATTTTGTCTTGAGCATTTAAGTTAGGCTTAACCATAAACCAACAGCCAATGAAAACTAAGTATTAGTTCTCAGCTATGGTTTGAACATGATTCATCCCCACTAAGCAACAATTGCAGCTTGGAGCTTGGTTCCCAATATGGAAGTATTGGAAGGTGGTATCTTTGACAGGTTTTGGGGCCATTGGGAGGGATTTTTCTTGTGGGCTTTTCTTTTTCTTTTTCCTTTTTTTTTTTTTTTTGGTACCAGGGATTGAATTCAGAGGCAGTCTACTTCCAAGCTATACCCCCAACCTGATTTTATTTTATTTTATTTTTTAAAATTTTGAAACAGGGTCACACTAAGTTGCTGAGGGCCTTGCTACATTGCTGAGGCTGGCCTCAAACCTCTGATCCTCCTGTCTCAGCCTCCCAAGTACTGGGATTACAGGCATGCGCCACCACACCCAGCAAAAGGGCCTTTCTTAAAGTACCTGAAGGATTGGACTTGTTCCTGAGAACAGAGTTATTATAAAAAGTGATCCTGGCCCCTCCCCAATCTCTTGATTCCTCTCTCACCATAGGATGATATCCATCATGAGGTCTACACCAGAGACACATTCTATTACAGCAACCCCAAATGGACTTAGGCATCCTTCTGGCTCCATTCTGCAAACTTTCTTGAGCTTTCCCCTTGTTTCTTTCTCCTCACCCTGTTCCAATATAAAACTGGCCTTGAATGTTCTTGGCTTTATTATCTATGTGATAAAAAGCCTGCTTATCTCTTTTGGGGCTCCCGTGGTTCCCAGGACATTTTTATCCTCCAGTCTTTCCATATATACCTACTCTGTCAGCATCAAAATCAGTTTTCCCAAATCTACCACATCAAAGCCTGTGCCCAGCTCAGTCCTTTGAATGAAAAAGAGAGGAAGATCAAAGAGAAATGCCATAGTACTATCATACTTAGAATGACCGTTGGTCCAATCTTTTCTCTTCCATGCATACATCAATCCCTACCCCCTAGAAAGGGGCCATCCCTTGGAAGTCTTCAAATTATGCCACACTTATGGGTTACTAGTTATCACTGTGGAAAATTCAACTGGGACAAGGTTTGCCATAGGCATTTTATTTCCATTATTTTTCTGTGCCTAATTTTCCCTGAGAAAGCAAGTAAGAAAGAAAAGTTGCAAATGTTCAGCTAATACGTCTATTTAATAGGCAATGAAATGGAGTAATGTCATTTCCCATGAGTCAAAATATTCATTAAAACTGCTGATTTACAACTATTCTGCAGCAATATTAGTTAAAATATTGGGCCAACAAAAATGACAATGTTTGAAAAATGATGCTATCGTGCTACTAGTGAAAAGCTCCCAGTTTGAGGACACAGACAAAGGATATAGATTTAATCCTTAACACTAAGGCTCTGTTCCATATTGCAAAGCTACTTTGCCTACAAGTATGACTGAAATGTAAAATCACTTAAGTTACCAAAAGAAGTTACTTCTGGCCACAAGACCTTCCTATAACCTACCATGGCACTATCATTTCAAGCACTTAAGACTACTTAGCTTTAGAAATATTATCTATTAAAGTGAAAATAGGTCTGGGATGTATAGCATATTAAGTCAGATTTAGACATTAATATTTTAGATTGAATTCATTTATCAGATTTTTTCTTACATAGAGAAATTATATTTTGTATTATATATTGTATTATGTATTACAGTTAAGTTCAGTATAATATATAATGTATTATATATATATATATATGTATAGTATATTGTAATTATACAGGAAGACTGGAAATAAGAGAGGTACAAAATTTTCTAAGGGAGTACCATCCTAGCTGGAACTCTATATAAGGGTACAGAGAGAAAACAGAATAAAATAAAACTGGATTACACAATAGAGGTGAAGACTTCTGCTTCCTAAAAGGTGGAGTAGATGTACTTTTCTATTCCTCTAAGCACTGTTAAAACATAGACGACTATTTATATTTATACAAACATAAGAAGACTCTGGAAAGTGGACTAAAGAAGACAAGCTAAAGGAAGTGCATAGTTTTGAGTTTCCTAGTCGTCATGTTTCTTTGATCCTTTATGTCCCTTTGAGGTCTAGCATTGTTGTCATTTCATCTTAAGAGACAGTCATCTCCCCCATCTTTACTGACTGGCTTCAGGACGCAGGCCTTCATTAATCAGCTGGGTGGGTAGGTATTCTGAAGCTAGCTCATGCCTTCTCTATGGATTTGCCTGCTTTGTATATCTTGATCCTCTTATTGTGGGTGGGAGATATAATAGGAAGATTCTGAAGATTGTATGTTTTTCTCTTGATCTCACAAAGCCAGGTTAGGTGCCGAGAGCTCCCATTTGACTTCCCTAGCACACTGTCCTGAAATGCTCAAGTTTATGTGGCTTCTCCCAATCCCACAAAGTGGAGCCAGCTCTCAGGATGACACTTGCACTGGCCATCTGCAAGGTCACACTTACTTGCATGCTGGAGAGATGAGATGAGGCTGGAAGAACATTTGAGGTGCCCATGGGTTAGCTGGGAGGAGACATTCATAACAAATCACCCAAGAAGATACTGGGTGGCTTCTTGATGAAGTCTATGGAGTCGTTAGTGGGCACAGAGCTGCTCTTCCCAGCCTCTTCCACCGTTCAGCCCTGCCAACCACCTAGGTATCTGGGTAGGGTAAGAAAGTGGATCTCTTGGGAAGTATACCACACCTGGTCACTCATTCACTGTACTCTCTGTCCCTGAGGGAGAAACCACTAACCAAAGAGGTCTCTCTTGGCACTAAACTGTACTGCCTTGGGAGAGGAGTGTCATGAGCAAAGAAAAACTTTTCTGACCTACTTCAATTGTGTCCATTCTCAAATTTTGTTGAAAGAGAGAGAGAGAGAGAGAGAGAGAGAGAGAGAAAGAGAAAGAAAGAAAGAAAGAAAGAAAGAAAGAAAGAAAGAAAGAAAGAAGAAAGAAAAAAAAAGAAAGAAAGAAAAGAAAAGAAACTCAGGCCACACTGTAGAGGAGAGCTACTTAGATACTTGATTCCTTCAGCCACACCAAAAGCCCCAGACAACAAAACAGAGTTAATCTTATGAAGGCTACCCTAAATAATTTCAGCATATTTCCCCCTGTCCTCCCCATACAACTACTGAACTACAAGAGGCTACATAGCAAGAAGGTGAAGCTTTTTAAACTAAGTTTGTTGTGAAGGTAAAAATACAATAATGAATGTCAAGTCTTTAAGAACTATCAAGCAGAATTGGCAGACTTTATAAAGAACTAGAGAGTAAATATTTTAAGCTACATGGCCCATGAACTCTTTTGCAATTACTAAAGCCACATTGTAGAGCAAAAGCAGCAAGAGACAATATGCAAAAGATGAGCATGGCTGTTTTACAGTCCAAGTCCTTGCAAACACACATGCAGGTCAAATGTCATCTATGAGTTGCGGTTTGCTAACCCCTGCTCTCAAGCCATGCACAAAGCATTATTTTGTATTTAAGACCTTTATCTCAAATAGATGGTGGAGTAAAACAAACATTGGATTTAGCAGAGCTGGCTTCCACTTCTGTCACTGAACTGTAAAAATAAGAAGATAAACACCAAAAACTCTTCCAAGGTCTGGGATATTTAAGTCTATCATTGATTGCTAGGTATTCTCACGAAACATCTTTCCTCAGATCGTGAAACCTGAAAACAATTTCATCATTATAAACCATTAAAGCTCAGATTTAGCATACAGAATATTGGTTTGGATAGTTTGACAATGAATATGAATATAACTTCTTTATTAGAAATAAAACAGTTTATGCTGGAAGGAAAAAACTAGTTGAAAGAATTTTAATGGTGCAGCAAATTTGTTTTTGGTATTTCATATTTTATCTAGCTCCCATTTCAGGTTCATGTCTCAACTGAGAAGTACCCATACCTTTTATCATGCCATTCTTTTGAGATGAATATTTTAACCTTTCATCGAGATATCTATTTTATGAAGATGACATGATTATTTTAATGTTATTATCCTACTTAATATAAAATATTATTTGGGGAAAGGAGCTAGAATACATTAATGGAAATGAATATGAAAACTGTTAGAAAATCAAATGAGCTGCCATCAACTATAGATTACATTAGAGATATTAGTGGTTGTTACAGTGCTTAAAGATAAAAGAGCTAATAAAATGCATAAATTATAAATGTATTTGAAGTTTTAATATACATTTAATAAAATTCAAAATTTATGATAGCATAGCTTTTGGAAATTTTTCTTAAAGATAAGCAGAAGAAAAATATAAAATAATGAGCATTCCATCACTGGGAGAGTTCATATTTATTTATCATTTGATGGATGTTAAACATGCTATTATGAAAATATGTACAATGCATAAGGGTTTGAATTAACCAGTCCCAAAGATAGTTTTCAGTTTTTACTAGTTTATAAAGTCAAACAAACTATAAGCTCTGATTCCTGAATATTTTAGCTGAAACATTTTTAAAATGTTCTCTGTGTACAGGATAGCATACAGAAGATGTTGAGATATTGAATGAGAAAATTAAAAAATACAGACCTTTTAATACAGTGTGAGTTTTTTTTTTTTCTGTACTGGGGATTGAACCCAGAGGCATTCTACCTCCACTATATACCCTTAGCCCCTTTTCATTTTTTTTTTTATTTAAAACAGGGTCTCACTAGGTTACTGAGAGTCTTGCTACTTGGCTGAGGCTGTCCTCAAACCTGCAATCTTCGTATCTCAGCCTCCCAAGTACTGAGATTACAAGCATATGCCACCACACTTGGCTGAGTGTAAGACATTTTTACAGATCTGCACAGATCAGGAAACTAGAGGACCCAGAATCCTGACTCCCATTATATAGCTCACGTCATACATCATACAGCTGTTTATTGGTAGAGCTGAAACTAAAGCCTGTTCTTCTTAGTTCTTATTCTAGGATTTTCCCCTTTCTACCATATTGATCCCAAATGGAGAAAAGTAACATGAGAACAAGAAAAAAAGCAGAATGTAGACAAGACCTAAATTCCTATTCCTAAATGTTATACTTGGACTGAATATCAGGGTGTTCTTTGAGACATACACAGAACTAGCTGTGCCTGAAAGAGGTAAAAGGAAATGAAGTGAGGAAAGATAAGAGACAGAATTCATCCTAAGGGAATGGAATGCTGGGCATTAATTCTTTCAAACAAAATGAAAGTTGACTATGGAAGAAGAGAGGACCCTATTATATACTCTCTTGACTTAGGAACAAAGGAAGATACAAGAGGGGGGATGTGAGAAGGTGTCTAGTTTATTCATTAATTCAGCAAACATTTCCTAGGACCTATTATGTGACATGTTTATGCTAGCTCCTACAATGGTAAATCAGAAAGACATGGCCCTCGCCCTCCAGGAGTATGCACAAGTAAAGGAGTCTTATGCTTTACCTAGGAATATAAAAATTACACAAACTATTTTAGAGAAAGTAGAGTATATAGGGAAGAACACAGTCAAGGAGGGAGGAAGCTTGCTGAAGGAGGTGGTGTTCATCTAAGAAAAAGGGATAAATTAGAATTGGACATGCAAAAAAAGATGAAGAGCACTCCAGGTGAGGAAATATTCCTCAGTTACCATCTCTCTTGACCTCTCAGCAGATTTAGCAGGAGTGGTACATCCTCCTGCTAGGATTTCATAACACTACCACTTTCATAACACCAGCCATCCTTTTCAATTCTCTGTGCAGGCTTAGCCTTTGTTCAAATCTGCATGTTGCTCAACCCTAGTCCTCTCTTCACTCTGCATCTGCACATTTGGAGATTTTATCCAGATCAGTGACCTATCTCTAGGCTGATTTCACTACTGAACTACCAAGCAATGTGTTCAAGTCCATGGTTCTCATCTTTACCTGTTGTTTACTAGACGCTTCAAACATAGCATCGCATGGCTGGGGTGGCCCTCCACCTTTCTTCCAGCTTCACCTCTGAGTGTGAAAGCTCTTTCAGCACACACTAGAGTTGGTAAGGAGAGAGAGGGAGAAGTATTCAGGTGAAGACACAAAGGATTACTAGTATTTAGCTATGCATCCAGGGAGAAAAATAATATTCCAAGCCAGTGAAGATCCTCTCTATTTTTATATTATTTGGTCCCTTAACAATAATTATTCATATAAAGCATAGGTGTTTTTTAAATTTTATTCTTTATTCTTTTTATCCTAAATTATTATGCAATAGATTACCTACATATTTATAATGAAGTAATCTTTAAAAAGAAACATTTGTCAACCTAGATCACTGGAAAACTGGTAGTGATGCTGATGAAGTCTCCAAACATGGGCATTAGTTCTTAGAGACTTGAACTAGTTTTCATGGTTGCACCCACCCAGCTAGCTGGACACAGATAGCCAATGAAATCTCATGGCAATTCGAATGAGTCATGATGAAAATAAAAGGTAAAAAAATTATTTGCTAACTTGTTTTTAATTCCTAGGTACATAATCTTGCCTTTCAGTCAAAATAATCCATTTTTTAAACTTAACCACATCCCTCACTGATAGCTTTTTTGGTTTGAATACAAGATACAATAATGAAAAGAGTGAATAGTTCAACTCTCAGACTGATTTATAAAGGCAGTTGTTCTGAAACAAGAGAAACAGAATTGAGAAGATCCTGTGAAGTGAAAATTTCCAAGTATATTGTTCCCTTGTATTAAACAGGTGCTAGATAGTTTTCAGAGTATTTCTTCAGACACCTCCCTTATGCAGAATGACTTACAGTTGTTAAACATTACACTTTTCTCAATGAAAGCACTAACACAATCCCGACTGAGCACCTATTAGGTGCAAAGTACAATTCTGCTTGGACTCCCTAAGACGCTACTGACTAATCCTGAGGCATCTCTTCTATTTTACCAAAAAAAAAAAAAAGTTTTCTTTGGAGGACCTCCAATGTTTATGAAATATGCTACTGACACAAATACATTCTTTAAAAATCTTAGTCCTTTTCACTACAACCATCCCATTTCATCATTCCAATAAAAACTTACTCATATTGGGTCCCCTATGCATAAAAAACAGCAATCCATATTTTTAGCCTGATTTTTAGGTCTTCCAGAAACCGGACCATCTCATCCATGACCATGGCTTAAACTATTCTAAGCTAGCGAATTAAAAACCTGTGGAAAGGGAGGGAAGGGGGAGGGAATAGGGTGGAATTGGAGGGAGGGCTAAATATGCAATGTGTTCATGTATGATGTTGATACCCTGACATATATCAAAATGTATAATTACGCCGGGCGTGGTGGCACACGCTTGTAATCCCAGTACTTTGGGAGGCGGAGACCGGAGGATCTGGGTTCGCGGCCAACCTCAGCATGTGTGATCTCTCTCTCTCTCCTCTCTTCTCTCTCTCTCTCTCTCTCTCTCTCTCTCTCTCTACCTAGTGAGGCCCTCCGCAACTTCGTGAGACCCGGTTTCAAAAATAAAGCATAAAAAAAAAATACACCCCGTGCTACACCGCGGGGGTGTAGCGCGGAGGTAGAACGCCCCTGCATTCAATCCCCAGGTACCGCAAAAAAAAAAAAATGTATAATTACAATGCACCAATAAATGAACATAAAAAAAACCTGTGACCTTTGGCAACACTTCATTTTTGAGCTCCAGAATCTAAGAATTGAATCGGGTTCTCTTCTTAGATATCCTGCAGATGCTTCAAAATCAACATCTCTAAAACAGAACTCATCACTTTCAATAAAACCATTCTTCAATGTATGTCCCATACTTCTTGAATTGGGAATCTAGTGACTCAAATGAGAAGCAAAGAAGTTATCCTGGAGAATTCCTTTTTCCTTACCTTTTGTTTTAGGTGCATCACCAAGTTCTTTGCTACCTAAATATGTCAAGAATACTTCCTGCCTCTCCATTACCAATTCTGTTGCTTCAGTGCAGGCTGTCACCATGTCTCATCTGAATAAGTTACAATACCTTTATCATCATTGCTCTTTTTCTAACCATGCCACTGTCCCCATTAGATAGCTTAATCTGTTATGGAATTTATCTAAATCATAAATCTTATCACTAATATTCTCAAAATTCTTTAATGGCTCCCATCTACATAGATATTTTCTATTTCCATGCATGTTGTCACCAACAACAGAATTTCTTTCCTTTTAAAGATGGTATAAGCTGGGTGTGGTGGCGCACGCTTGTAATCCCAGTACTTTGGGAGGCGGAGACCGGAAGATCCGGGTTCGTGGCCAACCTCAGCGTGCATGTGCGCGCACACGTGTGCGCGCGCGATCTGTCTCCCTCTCTCTTCTCTCTCTCTCTCTCTCTCTCTCTCTCTCTCTCTCTTTCTCTCCCTACCTAGTGAGGCCCTCCGCAACTTCGTGAGACCCAGTTTCAAAAAAAAGTAGGGCTGGGGGTGTAGCGCGGAGGTAGAATGCCCCTGAGTTCAATCCCCGGTACCGCAAAAAAAAAAGATGGTATAATATTCCATTGTGCATATATACCACATTTTATTTATCAATTTATCCAATCAACAAGTTGATTTTATATTTTGGCTATTGTTAATAAATGCTGTATTGAACATAGCTGTGCAGACATCTATTCATCATACTGATTTCAAATCTTTTGGGTAAATACTCAGAAGTGAGATTGCTACATTATAAGGCAATTCCATCTTTTCTTTTCATTTCTTGTGGTACTAAGGATTGAACCCAAGAGTATTCTACTTCCAAGCTACACCTCCAGCCCTATTTTATTTTTAATTTGGAGATAGGGTCTTGTTAAGTTGCTAAGAACCTTGCCAAGTTGCTGAAGCTAACTTTGAATCTATGTTTCTCCTGTCTCAGTCCCACAAGTACTAGGATTACAGGCATGTGCCAACATGCCAGGCTCTATCTTTAGTTTTTGAGGAACTGCTCTACTGATCTCTATAATGGCTATTCTAATTTGCATTCCCACCACGAGTGAGTGTGCAAGGGTTCCTTTTCCCCACATCCTCATCCATACTTATTATCTTTATCTTTTTGATAGAATTCATTGTAACAGGTATGAGGTGATATCCCATTTTCCATGTATCTTTTATCCATTTATATGTTTTCTTTTGAGAAATGTGTATTCAGGTCCCTGGACCATTCTTAATTGGATTATTTGTTTTCTTTTTATAGAGTTGTTTGAGTTTCTTTTATATTCTGGAAATTAATCTCGTATACAATATATGACTTGTAAATATTTTCTGCCAATCTGTAGGTTCTTTTTCTGTCCTGCTTCCTTCTTTCACCTCTTCATTGTGATTACAATGGGATCATTCAAATAATTCACAGCAATCTCCTCTGTGTCAAGTTCCTTAACAATCATATCAGCAAAGACCCTTTTGCCATGTAAGGTAATATATTCACATGGACATATTTGGGAAACTATTGTTGTGTATATAAAAGTGGGTCACATAAGGAACAAAGCACCTTTCTGTAAGAAGAGGGAATTGTGTGTGCTATATTTGCCTTATCTAAAGGCAATCACGGCCTTTAATATACCTTTATTGGTGTGTTATAATTATACATCAAAATGAGGTTCAGAGTGATAGAAATAGACATGCACACAGCACTTGGTGTGTTGCCCTCAAGATCCCACCCCAATCCCTCCTCCTCCCCATCAAAGTATTGAGATTGGAACCAATAACTTCATATATGTACATAGCATTATTTGAACTGTTTCCTTCATGAAGTCTCCCTTTTCCCCTCCCCACCTTTCTCCCAAAATCACCTTTCTCGGTTCTACTGATATCTCGCCTCCTAAAATACTAGGCTAGAAAAGTAAAACACTCCAGACTTGACTTGGCTGAGGCATCTGGTTTGGGACCCTTGCCCTGTGACATCCCATTGTTTGGTCAGACCAGGTTTGCATGATGTTAAGCAAAGAGGAAATGTCATGCTTGCCTGAGTCTGTGCTGTGTTGGAATCCAACAAGATAATTCAACACATTTTCCTCATAGTGAAACAAAATGATAAATGTTCATCGGAATTCACTCAGTCTGCTTCCTACATGCTTTAAATACCTGGCTGTGGGAAATGACCCAGTTTTCATCTCCCTCTGTTGACTATTTCGAATTAAACCCTTTAGCAGCCAACAGCACCAGGAGTCACACCAACAGGTGCTTCATCCTACACTCCAATTTCATGTCTCTTTTTTAGCCATCACACCTGGATGACTTGGAGATCCTCCAGGGATGGCATCTGTTTTTACCCTCTCCCTTGAAATCCAGGCCCATGATTGTTGATCTGCCAATGTGGAAGAAAATCCAGACCGTACTTGTCTCTGTTGCCTCATGGCTTCCCTGCCATATGCCAAATCAAATTACATTTCACAGTTGGCAGTTGAGACAAACTAAGAGTCAATGCAAAGATACTTTCTTTGGCCACATTGGGGAAGTAAAACATAAGACCTGCCTGTTGATGGATCTCCTGTGTTTAGTCTGAATGTTATCACTGCTAACATGAAACACAGCTTTTTAAAATGCCCACTGGGGACTTCTCCTGAGCCCTCATCTTGGTCAGTGAAGTCTAGGTTGGTTCAGTTGTCACAAGCAGGAGTGAGTGAGGAGCATGCAGGGCCAGAATGGCCTTGTTCTGGGGGAAGGATGAGCAAGGAACAACAAGGAGAGAGATGGCAAGTAGAAAACAAAACAGAGCAATCATCTGTCCACATGCATGATGGATATGCAGGAGACAACTAGGTAGTGATCATCATAAGACTTAGATTAAAAAAGAAAAGATTTGTTTTAGCCCATTTCTGACTAGTAACCAGATAAAAGAACACTGAAGATAAAAGAATATAAAGCCTGTGGACTAGACTTTACTAGACTTAACCCATTATTATTTACCCAATAAATGGAAGGAAAACATTACTGTCACATATTTTTAGAAAAGAAGCAAACTTTAGCTGGGTACAGCGGCTCATGCTTGTAATCCCAGTATCTGGGAGGCTGAGACAGGAAGATCACAGGTTCGAGGCCAGTCTCAGCAACTTAGTGAGACCCTGTTTTTTTTTTAAAGCCTTAAGAGTGTAGCTCAGAGGTAGAATGCCCATGGGTTCAATCCCCAGTATGAAAAAAAGAAAGAAAGAAAGAAAGAAAGAAAGAAAGAAAGAAAGAAAGAAAGAAGAGAAAGAGAGAGAGAGAGGACAAGATAGTGTCAGAGTAAGGACACCCAAAGGAGCCTATCTCTAAATTGTCTCGGGTGCTCCGATCTGAACAGCCACACACATCCCACACGACTTTTGTGGGAGAAAGGAACTAAAGATAGTAATATTTAAGAATACAAAGCAGCCCACCAATTAACATACAGACTGAAAAAGGGTAAAAAAAGGGGGGACAACCAACCAGAGACGGGAGAACAATAACCCCATCTTGTACCGGATCGTTGGACCAGCAGGAACCCCCAGAAGATCCGAAAAACCATATAACCAGCAACCTGAGGCCTTTATCACAGACAGTGGGATCACCAACCACAAAATCCAACAACCCCAGGACAAAAGGACGGAAAAGGAATATAGCCATCCACTTACATTGCAATCCACTGGTCCTCCGCACACTCGGCAGGAGAGGTGAGTGCTGCAGCCTCACAGGATAACCAAAAAGAGCCCCCCCAAAAAAAAAGAGAGGGTGGGGACACAAGCAGTCTGTGGCTGTAGCCACACAGGAAAATCTGAGGAATAGAGCAGGTCTGAAAGTTGCAGACCAACACAGCACTCTCTGGGGAGCGCGGTGTCCCTGCCTTGGCATAGGATGGTTCACCAAGACACATAATAGTCAAATTGACTAACGTAGAGGCCAAGGAGAGAATCTTAAAGGCAACCAAAGAAAAAAATCAAGTAACATACAGAGGCAAATCAATAAGAATCCCCTCTGACCTTCCAAACCATGTCATGAAAGCCAGGAGGGCCTGCGGCGACATATTTCAAACTCTGAGAGAAAACAACTTCCAACCAAGATTTACCTACCCAGCAAAGATATCCATAAAAGTTGATGGGGAAATAGAAACTTTCCATGACAAACAGAAGCTGAACGAATTTATGTCTGCCAAACCAGCATTAGAGAAAATACTCAAAGAGATTAACTATAAAGAAGAGATAATGAATAAACGCCAGAACCAAAGAAACAATAATTCCCATCAAACAGCCAACTAAGAAAAGGGGGGAAAACACTACCTCAAACAGAAGTCAAAACTCAAAATGATAGGAATTAAGAATCATCTCTCAATAACCATGCTGAATATAAATGGACTCAATTCCCCAATCAAAACACACAAGGTGGCAAAATGGATCAAAAATCTCAATCCATCTATATGCTGCTTACAAGAAACACACCTTACAAGTAAAGACATTCACAAACTAAAAGTAAAGGGCTGGAGCAAGGTAATCCATGCCAGTGGATCATGAAGACAAGCAGGAGTAGCAACTATGATATCAGACAAATTAGATTTCAAGGCTAAATTTATCAGAAGAGACAAAGAAGGTCACTTTTTACTAGTAAAAGGAACAATCCAACAAGAGGATATAACAATAGTTAACATTTATGCCCCAAATATAGGTGTGATCACCTTCATAAAACAAATTCTTCATGACTTTAAGTCACACATAGATCTTAATACAATAACACTGGGAGACTTCAACACTCCTCTCACACCACTCGATCGATCTTCAAGACTAAGGGTCAGTAAAGATGCCTCAGACCTAAGGAACACCATAGATCAAATAGACCTACTAGACACATACAGAGTATTCCACCCAACTACAGCTGAATTCACATTTTTTTCAGCTGCTCATGGAACCTTCTCTAAAATAGACCATATCCTAGGCCACAAAGCAAGTATGAGCAAATTCAAGAAATGTGACATAATCCCCTGCGTATTTTCAGACCATAATGGAATGAAACTAGAAATCAACTATAAGAACACATAGAGAAATCTCATAAACATGTGGGGACTGAACACCACACTGCTGAATGAAGAATGGGTCAAAGAGGAAATAAGGGAGGAAATAAGGAAATTCCTATAAACAAATGAATATAGGGAAACAACATATCAAAATCTCTGGGACACGTTGAAAGCAGTACTAAGAGGAAAATTCATAGCACTGAGTGGTCACATAAGTAGAACTGAAAAGCACCAAATAAACAACCTAATGACACACCTCAAAGCCCTTGAAAAGCAGGAACAGTCTAACCCAAAGCCAGTAGAAGACAGAAAATAATTAAAATTAGAGCAGAAATCAATGAAGTGGAGAATAAAAAAACAATACAAAAAATCAACAAAACCAAAAGCTGGTTTCTCAAAAAAATACACAAGATAGATAAACCATTAGCCAACCTAATCAAAAAAAAAAAGAGAATCAACC
>PVJS01048626.1:0-14983 GCA_004027185.1 Glis glis
GTTCGTGGCCAGCCTCAGCTCTCTCTCCTCTCCTCTCCTCTCTCTCTCTCTCTCTCTCTCTCTCTCTCTCTACCTAGTGAGGCCCTCCGCAACTTCGTGAGACCCGGTTTCAAAATAAAGGATAAAAAATAGGGCCGGGGGTGTAGCGGGGAGGTAGAACGCCCCTGGGTTCGATCCCCGGTACCGCAAAAAAAAAAAAAAAAAAAAAAAGGAATATGCCTAGCACACATCACACACAACTTGGAAACTGGCGCGAGGCGTTAAGGACGGAATGCGGGCTGGGAGGGCGCTCCCTTCCCCTGCACGCAGCTGGCTCCAGGCCAAGCTCTCCTGAACCTCAGCTTACGGAAACCTTTCGTCTTGCTCAGGTATTCCAAAGGCCTAAAATGCTACTGAAGACCATGTTCATTTTAAACATCTAAAATATTCTTTTAAACACCTAATAGTACCCGTTGCAGTGCTGCGCTCCCTCCTCTTGCTTGATCCATTATGTCCTAGCATGCCATGCAAACGATGCCTATGAAAATTCACAGTGAGCACCCATCCGTGCTGCCTGGCGGGCCAGCACCACGCGCGCGGCTTCTTGTGAAACTGATTTAGTAACTCAACTGGGGGACTTTGATTACACTTGTTTCTGAACAAAATGCTCTTCAGAAATAACTGTTTTAGGCCAGGCGTGGTGGCGCACTCTTGTAATCCCAGTACTTAGGAGGCGGAGACTGGAGGATCCGGGTTCACGGCCAGCCTCAGCTACTTAGTGAGGCCTCCGCAACTTCATGAGACCCGGTTTCAAAATAAAGAATAAAAAATAGGGCCGGGGGGCTGTAGCTTGGAGGTAGAACCCCCCCCCCCGGGTTCAATCCCTGGTACCGCAAAAGAAAAAGAAATAACTGTTTTAACAAGTTCCTGATCTCAAACTGGATGCTGGCTCCAGAGATCACCTGGTCCTCTTCAGATGTGGAATAAAAGCTCTTCCTGCAGAGTGGGAGGCAGAGGCAGGGTTTACATGAACCTCCCTGTACAGCCTCAATTTCTGAGGGTGTTATCTAACCTACTCACTCAGGAGCAGAACCCAAGATACAGACACCAGTGCCTGCACGAGCTGCCATCATGCGCCAGGCCCTGCGTGTGCACTGTCTGACCTGCCTTCAGTCATAACTGAAAGGTGCTTCTGTTCTCTCTTCCAGGGAGACGAGCAGTTTACACCATAACCCACACATTCTCTTAAGACACCAAGATTCTGCAGGGCGTGGTGGCGCACGCTTGTAATCCCAGTACTTGGGAGGCTGAGACAGGAGGATCCGGGTTCACAGCCAGCCTCAGCTACTTAGTGAGGCCCTGCACAACTCAGTGAGACCCTGTTTCAAAATAAAGAATAAAAAATAGGGCTGGGGGCGTAGCTCGGAGATGGAATGCCCCTGGGTTCAATCCCCAGTACCGCAAAAAACAAACAAACAAACAAACAAAAACCCACAATTCTGATGCAGGCTTCCCCGATTGGATTTCTTGAATAGTAATACATAGCAAAAACTTCAGGAATGTCAGTCTTCCAACTTTCACATCAAATCATTTTCTTACGGTAAACTGCAGGAAATCAATATCAAAGTAACAGCCTTAATAATTAATTTTCTTCTAAGAACTTAATCTGTACTTACCTTTGGACCTATTAGTTTATCTGCTGTCATTTTGGCAAAAAGTTCTGCTGTTTGGGCCCGAACCTGTGGATGTGTTGAATTGCAGAACATATCCAATAAATAAATCAAAGCTCCTATGACAGAAAAAAAGAATCAGTGCTTCTGTTATGCACAAAGAATATGACTCTTCCACACAGTAGAGTTCATGTTCAGCTTTTCTCAACTCAGTGCAGCTTGATTTTTTTTTTAACACTGTAAGGTTTCCAAAGCATTCTAATAGCTGGGCAGACAGTACAAGGCAGCTCAAGATGAGCTTTACTGTATGAAATGACGGGATGAGAAAGAACTCTATACATTACCCTTCGCCATTGCTTCTTTGATGATCTTTGTACTTGACACCAAAGCATACAGAGTTTCCAAAACGAGCTGCCGACCTGCAGAGCGGAAGGCATGTGAAGGAGCGCTGGGTGCCAGTGCTGTGCCCAGCACTTAGCTCAGAGTCCTACTCAGGCGTCACAGTTCATCCCCACAATAACCAGCAAGGCGAGGAGTACCGTGGCTGTGCTGTGACGAGGAAGCGGAGACCCCGCTTTCCCAGCGCAGGATTCCCCAGCCAGAGTGGATACCTGTTTTTTTTTTTTTTTTTTTTTTTTTTGCGGTACCAGGGATTGAACCCAGGGGCATTCTGCCTCTGAGCTACACCCCCAGCCCTATTTTATTCTTTATTTTGAAACAGGGTCTCACTAAGTTGCAGAGGGCCTCACTAAATAGCTGAGGCTGGCCGCGAACCTGCGATCCTCCTGTGTCAGCCTCCGGAGTACTAGGATTACAAGCATGCGCCACCACGCCCAGCTTGATATCTGGGTTTTTAATCTAGGTTCATCTAACTCCAAAGTCCACACTCACAACCCCTATTCCATACTTTTTCCTATCTCTTGTTCACGGCACACACAAAACCTTCTCCCTTTCCGGTACCAGGAGGACACCCTATCAGGTATCTAAGATTTTGACTTGGTGCTACTATCTTAGAAAAATAAGGAAGTAGCAGTTTTGAGACAGTGAAAACCAATTAAAAAAAAAGTTGAAAAACTACTGAAAACCAATAAAAAAAGCAGCAGAAACCAACCAAGACTGTAAGTATAATAAAAATAATCTACACATGACTTCTGAAGGTTCTATCTGTATGCGTGCGGTGCTGGGGACTGAACCCAGGGGCATTCTGCCTCTGAGCTACACCTACACCCCCGGCCCTATTTTATTTATTTTGAAACAGAATCTCGCTAGGTTGCTGAGAGTGTCACTAAGTTGCTGAGGCTAGCCACAAACCTGCGATCTCCTGGCTCAGCCTCCCAAGTCCTGGGACGACAGGCATGCGCCACCAAGCCTGGCTGAGGCTGCCATTTTTAAGAGCCATTTCAAACACATCATTTATCCAAGAGAAAAAAATTACTCAATGAAAATCCAATGCCTCACTTCACTGAACATAAAGAAACCTGGAACCCGTGCAAAGCGCTGGGAAGATGGATGAAGTAATATTCTCAAGGAGTGAACAAGCGCAATGGGAAGATTCGAGTGACAGCCAAAGGTTCAGCGGTCAACTGAGCACCGTGCTCGGACGGTCTGCGGTTGGAGCGGAGCTACACTGCAACTGCCCGTTACTACTAGACTTAGTACTCTCTCCTTTGTACAGTTTCTGAGCAACCTCAGCAGTGTAGGCTGTACTCAAGAAACCAGGCTGGTGTGGCTGCGTCACCGGTGGCTACGAAGTGCGCAGGGTTGAATGCTAACCTGAATACAAGATGACCTTTACCTTAAGAAAGCTTTCTAGCATCCAACACCAATCATTTTATTTTTTAATAAACCATGGGATACTCGTTAATTCCCAATTACTTATGTGTAGATTGCACTAAAAAAATTGAAAATCCCAGATATTTCTTTGCTTTTGGACCTCCCTCACCCCAACTTTCAATTTCTGATATGGGAAGTGCAAGCTAATTTTACTAATTTCTGTAAAACATGATTAGGAAGACAAATCTTGTGTAAAGAATCCTATTTTAAGCACTTCAAACTAAACATGGCTGACATTTGCGTCTCTGGGTTGGTGGTGCTGTGGTTTCCAAAACGCCATTGTAAAATACCTACTTGAGGGCAATGAATGTAGAAGAGCCAATAAATTGGACAAAACCATCGATTCTGCAATATTGTTGACACAATCTTGGTTAGATGTCACTATATTCACAACCTGAAAATTAATCAACAAGATAGTAAGTTCTGGAAATAATTTTGGACCTAACCAAATTAGTTACTATAGGCAACAAAAATGAGAAAAATATTTGGAGGACAAAATATTTAATTTTACAGAAAATTTTAATTTTAAAGGATTGGCTGTATTACTTTCATCTTGAGACTGATCTTTTGAGAACTAATAACTTGAGAACACGAGACCCCTTCAGTGCTACAGCACCACATCTCTGGAGCGATGGGATATACTGCGCTGTGGTGTCTTTCAGTCCCTGCTCTGCGGTGGCTAGGAAGATAATGCTCCTCCCTGTGGGGACTTCCATTTGCTTTCAGAGGGAGATAGTCAGTGCCTTTAGTTCTTAGCACAATAGACTGGATCTATCTTCCCATAATAATGAAACTGGTATGGTTTTCTTTCAAAGAGAATAATGTGTCAACTCAAACTTTTACAGTATACATCTAAAGATCACTAACTTGAACCATGTTTAGCATCTCAGAGCAATTAGTCTAGATTAATAATGTTCACTTTTTTACATGACAAGATACTTGAAGGAATTAAGTAGGGGAAGCACATTTTTTAATTAAAAGAACATACATGTTAAGCTGTCTGACCAATTCAACTCTTTCTATTAGATGATGAATCTTTGTAGGACACATTACACACATTCTTCCTAAGTCACTCCCATGCCTGCTACTGAAGGGCTGGCTTGGTGTTCTTTGTAATGAGTCGTGTGCGGTGCAAAAAAAAAAAAAAAAGATGAAAGTTGTGTGCATGCGCTCTCCCTGGGCTGCCTGGATAAACAGCCACGCGGGACCAGGGACTTTGTGCTTCTATCAGAGGACAAGATGCACCCATAGCATCCCATAGGACCGGTTTCTCCCTTCTCCTGAAGGAGCTCCTCTTGTACCCTTGAAGCCCACAGGTTTTGGGCAGCTGGCTTTCCTGAGACGTTCCTATAAATAGCAGCATACCCAGGTGTCTGGAACCCGAGGCTGCTGCTGTGCTAGACGGGTAAGAGGAGAGAGCAAATGAGGGGGAGGGCAAGCCCTGGTGTGCAGCCTGCAGAGTGCCCTGGCTTCATCTCGTCTCTCTGCGGGGACACTGAGAGCAGGGAGCCCTGCCTCCTCCTCTAGCTGATCTGCGGCTTCTAGGATTCCCCAGTAAAGCCCATTCTTTTACCCAGAACCCATGGCATTTTACAATGAACCCCAGGCCTTGATGCAGGACAGTGACTACAAAGGGAGCTGCCCTGAATGGCAGTTTGTAACATTTGTTTTCACAATTGTTACATTAATTGTGTGTGTGTGTGTGTGTGTGTGTGTGTGTGTGTGTGTGTGAGTGAGATATACTGGGAATTGAACCTCCAGGGGCATTCTACCTCCGAGCTACACCTCAGGCCCTATTTTATTTTTTATTTTGAAACAGGGTCTCACTAAGTTGCTGAGGGCCTTGCTAAGTAGCTGAGGCTGGCCGCGAACCTGCGATCCTCCTGTCTCAGCCTCCCTAGTCCTGGGATTACAAGCATGTGCCTCCTTGCCTGGCTCTAATTCAATTTTTGAAAACATATTAATAGACGAAATGAGTAAAAATATTCATACTTTCATCCAACTTAAGATAATGGTTAGTCAAAGCTCAGAGTACATGCAGTAAGTGGTAGGAGAGGCAACATACTTTAGTACAAAATGTTTTTACCTCTAAGGCTAGTTGCTGCACTTGACCAGCTCCATGGACTCGGAGAAGAGAAAATATTAACTTAAAGTGCCCGATGCATTCACTCTCAGAGCCTGGAGTAAGAACAAAGCAGGTACTTTTTATTTCCAAGGGATATTCTACATTACAGACTTTTAGAAAGCTGATATTTACTGTTGTTTGCTGTCAATCAAGTGTCTGATGACCCTTTCTAAACATTTATGGCAAGAAGTGAGTGGAGTACCTGTAAGTGGCACTAAAACTTAAAGGTAAAAGGTAAAATATTAGAGGTTCTTAGTTGTTTTTGCTTTTCAGTTTTTACTCCCGTCCCTGACTCTAGCCCCCCGGCTTTAGAACTTTTCAGAAAAACAATCCAAATATAGCTTAAACATCCAAGGTGTAAGGTGATAACTTTACTCTTCCTCTCTAGACCTTAAGGCTGCTCCTTCGACCTGGTAATATTTGGGGATTTAACATCACTTGGCTCTTAAGTAAGACTGGTTTGGAACTCTGCACTTGCGGGGGCTCTCTTACAAACAAACAGATATCCACGTACAAAGACTCTGTGAATTTCCATTCCTATCCACTTTAAAATCTCACCGCATATAGCTAATATATCTACTATCATTTTCTCTCTCTCTTTTTTTTGTGGTACTGGGGATTGAATGTAGGGGCATTCTACCTCCAAGCTATCCCCCCAGCCCTGTTTTATTTTTCATTTGGAAATAGAGTCTCATTAAGTTGCTAAAGGCCTGGATAAATTGCTGAGGCTGACTTTGAACCTGTGATCCTCCTGTCTTGGCCACCCAAGTACTGGGATCACAGGCATGTGCCACCATGCTGGCTCGTTTTCTTGTTAATAAAACAAATATATTAATAAACAGGAACATTTTGTTTATCATATACTTCTTTTTGCTATAAAGTAGTATTAGTAATCTTTTATTTATTTATTTTTTGCAGTACCGGGGATTGAACCCAGGGGCATTCTACCTCCGAGCTACACCCCCGGCCCTATTTTTTATACTTTATTTTGAAACCAGGTCTCACGAAGTTGCAGAGGGCCTCACTAAGTAGCTGAGGCTGGCTGCGAACCCAGATACTCCTGTCTCAGCCTCCCAAGTACTGGGATTACAAGTGTGCGCCACCACGCCCAGCCATATTTGTAATCTTTTGAGGACTAAGACCCCTTTGACTTAAAGAGTTTGAAGATAAATACACTGGTTTTAAGTCCATTTTCAAACCACTTCATAATAGGTAAGAACTGTCATAAATACATTAATGACATACAAACTATACCTCTAAAACTACAAGAGGGCATGTAAGCCTAACATAGGAACTTTATGAATGCTATGAAATTAAATTTCTGTGAAGGCCCCCAATTTTTACAAGTCCAAAATCAAAGGCCTGCTTTGTTGTAGTTTCTTTGTACCTCACAGACCACTAGAACTTTCTATTAGGCCACCTCCAAACAATAAAAATGAAGTTTTCTTTGTATTTTAAAACACTGTCTTTAATGAGATCCCAATGTACCCTTTGTGAATGAGTAATTTTCCTAACATTACTATTGGGTATTGTATTTGAAAATTTTTCTGGCAATAAGTTAAACTTTTAACAATAGTAGACACTGAAAAGAGTAAATAAGTGCCTGAAAGATAATATTCTATTATTTAAGAAGATCTGGAGACTTCAAGTACTTTAGACTGAGTGTGTATTGTTTTAGGTCTTACATTCTATGTTTATTACAAATCAAAGTCATCAAGATCAGAACGGGAAGAAGCGTTTAGATTCTTGCTCCTCCATCCCCTTGAAGTCAGGCTAGAGTGGCAACATTTTTGGAAACGTCCTCTTCAAGATGTTGAAGGGTGGGAACTCTAACTTTTTATTATTTAATTTTGACATACTAAAAACTTCAGGCAATTTTTCAAAAATAGGAATGTCCACAGAACTGTGCTAGGGACTAGAGAAGAGGCAAAAACCAGATTACCTAATAAATAAATGTAATACAAGCACTTACACTTGATATGCCAACTTTTATCATCAATTTTTTTTTGCGGTACTGGGGATTGAACCCAGGGGCATTCTACCTCCGAGCTACACTCACAGCCCTATTTTTTAATTCTTTATTTTGAAACAGGGTCTCGCTAAGTTGCGGAGGGTCTCACTAAGTAGCTGAGGCTGGCTGTGAACCCGGATCCTCAGCCTCCCAAGTACTGGGATTACAAGCATGCGCCACCACACCTGGCTTTATGTCATCAATTTGAAATTTTTTTTTTTGAGGAACTGGGGATTGAACCCAGGGGCATTCTACCTCCAAGCTACACCCCGGCCCTATTTTTTTATCCTTTATTTTGAAACCGGGTCTCACAAAGTTGCGGAGGGCCTCACTAAGTAGCTGAGGCTGGTCGCAAACCTGGATCCTCCGGTCTCCGCCTCCCAAGTACTGGGATTACAAGCGTGTGCCACCACGCCTGGCTGGGAATTTTATACTATCAAATTATTTTGCCTTTTCAACTCAGACTCATTTTCTTTTAAAGATATGAATTCTTAGCTGGGCGTGGTGGCGCACGCTTGAAATCCCAGTATTTGGGAGGCTGAGATAGGAGGATCGCAGGTTCGTGGCCAGCCTCAGCAACCTCATGAGGTCCTCGGCAACTTAGTGAGACCCTGTTTCAAAATAAAAAAACATAAAAATAGGGCTGGGGGTGTGGCTCGGAAGTAGAATGCCCCTGGGTTCAAACCTCAGTATCACACACACACAAAAAAGATTTTTTCATAATAAACATGGTGCCTTGACCTCTCTCCCCAGCCTACTATTTATAGATAGAAAATATTATGGGGTTGATTTCCTTCAATATTTTACCAAGTATAATTTTCCCTGAGCCCTTCTGATAAAATTGAGAGCTGGCATTGTAGGACTCTTATTTTGTAGGGTGTATGATCACGAGCGCACTCGCACACCTGGATTGTACTTCATGACATTTCTCAGCGCCTCCAGGGCCATTTCCACTCGCGGTAAGCGGTCGCCGTGCTGGTCCGACTCCACCTTGGCAGCATGGGTGATGGCCATGAACGTGTGGAGGTACTGCGCCTGAGAACCGATGTAATCCAGGAGGCTGGCAGCGAATGCCTTCGGCACCTAGGCAAGCAGACGTTTAGGAAATACATGTGCCCTCGGAAATAACCCAGTGCAGAGACTTCAAAGAAAAGACTTCAAGCTGGAAAGTGAACAAGTGCGATTAAATGATACACGCACATGAAGACAACTATGCATGGGGACGGGAGATGGGAAACAAACCCGATTGCATTAGAAAGTGTTTTTAACTTTCAGAGACGTGATAAACTCCCAGAAGTACTCAGTACAACAGTTCTAAGATTAGAGTACTTCTTCCCGTCCCCAAGTAACTGCACGATATCTAACTTCTACACGTCAGTTACACTTTCATAATAAAACTTCAGTATATTTAGAATATAAATTCAATGGATAGTTGTTAAAGGGACTTCACAAATCACTTACCTCTTTCTGTTTTATACAGATTTGTCATACACATATACATATATATAATTCTGTGATAAATAATGTACACTACAGTTCAGTAAATTCCTCCTTTATTCCAAGAGCGAACTCTTACAACAAAGCCTCACTCATCTCTTTCTGCCTCACAAGTCAACCACCAAATCCTCTATGCTACACTCTCCAAAAAACAACAACAAAATTCCAACATGGTTCCCAAGCACTAAGAAGAAAAAAGAAGATTCTCATTTGCCCTTGGAAATAATTCGGGAACCATCACAATATGACTTAGATCTCAGTCATCTGAAGCAGTGTCTCCCTGTCAGCCTGTATTTCTTCTAACAACTGTGCAGGGAAAGGCTTCCGTCTGGTGGTCTGACCCTCCATGCGATGGAGCGAGCGCGCACCTGGCCTGCGCGTCCACGAGGGCTGGAGGCGGATGTGCACAGCACAGTGGGGAGCACCGCGCACAAAATGTAAGGAGCAGCTTGGCAAGGGATGACTTCTGATTCATGAACTTCACAAAAGTCACTCAACAATCAGATAAAGAGGCTCGCAAGCTGTTAATGGCCACCCCATCACGTACTTACCCAGGTTCATTTATAAATCATTCAGCAAAGAAGTGGTATATTCCAATGTATACATTGTCAATAAACTGGTAGCTTTTCATAATGAATGATCAAAGGCACCAGACAAAAATTAAAAAGAGAGAGCTTACCTCTAGTTGGAAAGTGGGGACTTCATTATATACCCTAACAAAAATCTCCCCCACAATAAGTTCTTTGGCATGATCACTGTAGACAAATTCTGATCCATACGTTTTGTCACAATCACCCTTTTTAAAAAGAAAATAGGCTGTTAGATGTAAATCAGATCGTTAATGTCTGGTTTGCAAATCTATCCCTGTTCCGTTTGATAATGAAAATAACTCAAGAAATCCATTTATTTTCCAGAGAAGAAAAATGTGTGACACACGTCATAGCACTCAATGCAGTGTGAACTTCATACCCAGTACTATGACTCTGGAAGAGGCCTAGAGTTACACTATCATTCTGTAGTCAAGGATTACTATTTTAACTCATTTCAAAACACCAACAAAGTGTCTGAGAGCCAGAGCATCTAAAGCATGCCCGACACTGTGCTCTTCCTCCTGCGCTCAGCAGACATTTGGCTCAGTGAGCTACAGGGGCCCAACCTGAGAAAGGAGCCTGGATTTTAAAAAGCAACGCACTGAATGAAAGTGTTGGCAAAGAGTTTCCAAATACAAAGCGATGGTAACTGGACAGAGCTTGCAAAATCAACAACACTTTTCATTTAAGGAAAAAGGAAAGAGCAAGGGTGGGGGAGGTGGAGGACAGTCCCCATGACGAGTTAGGTTGAAGCCACAAGAAATTTAGGTCAAACTAAAATAACATATAAATGTATATGATAAACTGTAAAGTACTCACAAAGACAGGACATTATTAAGTCCCTTCTGGTAAAAGAACAGACGACATAAGAAATGTGAGACCTGCTCTCCCTAGCTCTGGAATTCTCAAAAATCTTATCTATAAAGAGTTCTATGTAACTATGTTGGAATTAATTTAAAAACCAAGTTCTCAATAATTTAGGACATAACAGTAATAACTACTCTAATGAACTCCAAAGCCACAAGCAGAGTTGTCTTTAAGCTGTCACTGAGGGGCCACCTAGTGGGCGGGTGGGCCACCCAGGCTCTTCCTCTTCTCCGTTTCAACAGAATGAGAGAAATGAGAGATTTCCATAAGGGAGCAACGTCCATTTACTGGAGCAAAGGGGCTCAAGTGAACAATGAGAATAAAAACATACTGGGTATAACACCTGATGAAAGCAAGAGACTGCTGGAAGGAGTAACGACAGAAATACGAATGCGTTATTTAATACAACCGAATGCTCTTCTTAAGTAGGCTGTATCTCAGGTTGGTGAAAAGCTGTTGGTTTGATTAAATTGATAAAACGGGGCATTTCTGTTTCATCAATGTTGGTATATTTCCAGAGATTCCATCAGAATAAATTACCCAAGAAATTTACAAATCAATAGCATACCTTTTTAATCATGTTTTCTTGTTGTGATTCGAGAAATTCAAGCAGTTCTGCTCTTGTGGAATTGTTCCATATCAAATAGGGGTTCTCTGTGTTGCTGTTAAGCGTCTTCAGAATCTAGGAGACAGAACGTCACTACATGGTAACACGTGGAAAAAAATGACTGAAATCACGCTTCAGTGTAAATGTCTAGCACATGCCAAACACTATGTGACAGGCGCCCTAGAGTAACGGATTGCTACGAAGGATCAAATGATCTGTCCCGGGTCTCATGACCAGCAAGTGGTGACACTGGGATTCAAATTCGAGTCTGATTTCAACACCTTAACATTTGTTCTGCGATAGTGAAAATTCAATATTCTATGTTAAAGTATTTAATAAGCACTCAGTAAATACTAAAAAAGAATCACACTGTATTACCTTTATATACATATATTTGAAAACAAAACCTGCATCTCTATGAAGCATACCCCTGTGAAGGAAAGAAGCTTTACGGGGACAAGGTCAGTTCAGGCATTGTGGGCTACACCGCGATTCCAGGCTGCATTGAGGGGTTCTGCGGATAGAGAGGACGGCTGCTCAGACATCCAGAGCGCTTCAAGTGTACACAGACACCTGACAGTTTCTTTTACATTGACAGAGCTCGGTGCTAGCAGGAAAGCAGAGTGAGTATAACCGCCGCCTTTGCTTTCAACAGGTTAGCTACTAGTTAAGAAAAGTGGCTGAAGAAAATACACAGTCAGAGAAATCATAAACCTCAGACCTGACTGCTTAAAATAAGCATTAAGTCCAGACAGAGCTTGCCCCAGGATTTCATTCTGAAATGCTATGAAGCTTGTAGGGCTTGCTGGTCTTTCTGGAGAGTGTTTTCAGTCAGCAGCAAGTATCACCCTGGTTGGCAAAGCCCAGCAAAGGATGACGAGATGCCTGGGCCTCTCGCCTCTTACTCAGAGCAGCGGGGCGCGGCCGGCGCTGTAACACACATTCAACCAACACACACCTGCTTCGATTCTAAAAACACTTCATATTTAGAAAACCTGAAGACTTTTCTCCTTACAAAAGTAATCACTGATGATTAGAGAAAACAAAAAAAAAAAAAAGAAAAAGAACCTACAGTTTTGCCATTTGAGGATAGCTGTGGTTAACATTTGGTATATACTCATCAGTCCATCCATTTTTTTAATACCAAAAATGGGATCTGACCCCTTCACTTAAAATTGTTTGCCAGGCGTGGTGGTGCACGCTTGTCATCCCAGTACTTGGGAGGCTGAGACAGGTGGATTGCAGGTTCGCGGCCAGCCTCAGCTACTTAGTGAGGCCCTGTTTTAAAATAAAAAATAAAAAAATAGGGCCGGGCCGTGGTGGCGCACGCTTGTAATCCTAGTACTTGGGAGGCTGAGACCGGAGGATCCGGGTTCGCGGCCAGCCTCAGCTACTTAGTGAGGCCCTGTTTTAAAATGAAGAATAAAAAAATAGGGCTGGGGGTGTCGCTTGGAGGTAGAATGCCCCTGGGTTCAATCCCCAGTACTGCATAAAAAAAATCGTATTCTTTTGTAATTAAAGGTACATACCATGGATTTCTATAGTTTTAGTAGATCTCCACAGTTTCTTTAGTTTTCTAGTTTAACTCATTCTTTAATGCTATATTCTTATATTCTTAGGACAAAGAAGCTGGGAGATCTGCTGTGCTCGTCCTTCTGTAAAGCCTCTATGTCGGTGCACAGGTATGCAGATGTGCACGCATGCACGTGTACATACGTCTGTATGTAATTACTTTCAGAACATCAACTTCGAGTCTGAATCAGCTATGGCTTAGAAGACAGCTAGAAACAGATTCCCTTTCCTGACGTCCAGTGCTCTGTCCATCCACTGTGAGTGGACAAATACATCCTTGGCCCGTCCCTTTGTGACTCAAGGCTGGTAAGAAGTATGGTGGGCCCCACAGCTGAGACACATGAAGTTAATTTACACTTGTCGAGACTAGACTTGCAGAGCTGTTCTTAGCATCAATCCACAGTAAGCTGCATTTCTTGACAGAGAAATTCAGAAGCATGTAAAAATTCAGAAGCATGTAAACGTTTCCAAGTTTCAGGTTCCCCAGGACAAGCAGTTACTGCGTTCCTTCACTACTTAAGGGAGCACGCACTGGGGGAAAGGCGGGCTCCCTGAAGCACGTACCTCGGTAGCACTGGCCACAGCAAGCTTCCTAGCAACACAGGGCGTCAGCATGCCAGCTAAACTTCTCCTTACAGTTGGGTTTTCTGGGGTTGCTTGTTCGTCAGACAGATACCCTCCCAGGCGACTTAGAGCATGCACGCTCAGTTTGGCCAGGTTGTTGGCTACTTCCTGTTACCAAAAAATTAAGACAGTGATGTACATCTGTTTTCTTACATGGGTAACACAGCTAGCTGATGGAATCAAAGCTGTATGGACCATTTTGAAGGAGCAGAAAGTAAAAAAAGGGGGGCACAACAGTTCCAACACTGATATCATAAGGCTTAAGTATTAGAGCTTTTTTGCTTTTTATAGAGAAGACCATCAAAACCTATGTACTAATTTATATGCAATGCAGTAGCTTACAGAGTCATATTTGGAAGGAGGGTGGGGCGTAGGGGCAGGTGGGCAGACTTGCTGCTGGAGGCACCTGCTGACAACAGGAACGACGAAAGACGACAAGAAGTCAGACAAGGACTCGAGTGTTTGTGGGAGCCAGCGCTCACAGCCCCGTATGTCATTATATTTCCCTGCTACACAAACACAATTTTGGAATCATAAAGTTGACTGAGCAAATTAACAAAATATTAAATTATGTCCATTACATGCTACTGCAAATTTCCTTGCCTTGAATCCTTCAGGGGGGGGCGCTAAGGAGCAATAAAAAGTTATCTTGAACAGTTTATCCCCTGGCTCTGGGCAGCTGAGGCTTTGCTCGCATTACTGAAGCATCAACCTACACGGGCGGGGTCTAAGGCCACCTGAAATCACCTGCTGGTTTGTCTCTTCACTTTTCTGAATGCCGCTCTCTTCTAGAGTGTAGTCATAATTAAACAGATAACCAAGCAGATACCACAGAATCCCGGCCTGAAACAGGTGCGTCTGCAGCCAGAAATCTACAGCGAAGGAGCTGACACATTCCACCCCAAGGGCGGCCACCCGCGGGATGCTCTGAGGGAATAAGAACACAGAATTCATTTACAGCCTTAAAAAACAAAGCAGCAAAAACACCCGTGAGAAACTGGTACGGATGAATGTTAAGGTGGCTACTTATTTGGCAAAATACTTCCTTGTTCTTATCTTTTCAATTCCAATTTAAATCAGAATCCTACACCCTTTAAAGCCTAAACTAAAGTCACTTATGATCAGATCCCTGAGCCGCCGGCTTTGAGATTAGTGTCCACAGCCTTGGGAATGAAGTTTCCTTATTTCTGTATTTCATCTAGTGCTAGGGCGCCAGCAGTGACTCACACACTCGTGATCCTGAATATACGAAAGATGCCACTGGGGCGGGTGTAGGGTTTAGCTTCATTACAGCACTTTGTATTTGTACTGAACATGTCTAAGGACATCAGGTAGACACAGCTGAGGAGGTACTGTCAGCAGGTTCCCTACACCGGAGACCTCAGTGCAGGATTAGCACCTCTGTCCTACTGTTTCCAACCCAGCTCACTCTGCCCAGTTACCAGCCTCTCTCCTCCCCAGTCTCCTCCTGCCCCCCTCCCAGCCAGCGTCCCCCGCAGTGCTGGACTGAGGGATCCCCATGCCTCTCCCCTCCCCACTCACCTCCTGCACCCCTCCCAGCCAGCATCCCCCGCAGTGCTGGACTGAGGGATTCCCATGCCTCTCCCC
>PVJS01048627.1:0-14982 GCA_004027185.1 Glis glis
TTTTATACTTTATTTTGAAACCAGGTCTCACGAAGTTGCAGAGGGCCTCAATAAATAGAGAGAGAGAGAGAGAGAGAGAGAGAGAGAGAGAGAGCTGAGGCTGGCCGTGAACCCGGATCCTCCGGTCTCTGCCTCCCAAAGTACTGGGATTACAAGTGTGTGCCACCACGCCCGGCTTCTCCCATATGCTTTAAATAATCTCTGTTAACACCTAATACAATGTGAATGCTATGTAAATAGTTGTTATGCTTTAGTGTTTAGGGAATAATGACAAGAAAAATATCTGTACATATTTAGTAGAGGGGGAATTTAAAATATATATATATATATATACACACACACACACACACACACACACACACATATATATATCCACATTTGGTTGGATCTGTGAATACAGACCCACAGCTAGGCAGGGCGGACTGTATGTCACTTCACCTGGATTTTGGGTCAGCCTGTCCCAAGCATGTCTTCCAGTTTTGCTGAGTGTGTCTGGCTGTTTTCCTGTGATAAAGCAAATGAGTGAATTAATGCTATTATACGGATATTAGCCTTCTCGAAAGTATTTATATCTGTTGCAGAAACAGCCCAGCATCATAACAAGTAGACAAGTAAAGATGCATATGAGCTTATAAGAGGTTCGCCCCGAGAGAATGTCAGAGATTAATTCACGCAGTCATAAAAACGATGCAGTTCCAAGGCCAAAAGGGACCCTCCAGAGACCATTTCGCCCCATTTTTGGTGCTTCCCATCCGAGAGAGGAAATGGTTTCATCTCAGGTTTGAATGCGCCCGCCTGCCCGCACCTGCCGGGAGCAGAAGTTTTACGGTGAATCCCACCCACCTCTTTCTGCTACGCTTTAATATTTTCTTTAATTTGCTCCATTGTGGGGTCAAAGAAAACCTGGCAACCTCCCTTTCGGCCTCTTCCTCTCAGCAGTGGAAAAGTTCCTGCGAAATTAGATTTTTATAAATAGAATGCACTAGAGGGTCTTGGCGGAGTCTGCTGGTAAAGTACACTCACCCCTTCCTTGTGTTTTATCAGATTTGTGTCCACGGCACTTAGAAATTGTGTACTGAATATGGCTGCTGTCGGTGTGGGTGGGGGGCTGGGTCTGTGCTCACCGCAGCTGACCCAAAGCCAGCACACAGGTGCTCGTGAAAGATGACCGTGGCCCAGAACTAAAAGGGTTTCACCTGGTTTCGGTTTGGCTGGAAAGCATCTCTTCAAAATGATGTCGAGATGGGCAGGTTTTACAATCGACACATTTCGTTTGCTGTCAGAGACGCTAAATCCTGGAACGGGTGGGTTCCAAGGCCAGTGTCCCCGAGTGTCGCTCTCCATTACTGAACTACAATCTGGGGACCAAATGTTGTGCATGCAAAAAGACATAATCTGTATGCGAGGGGCCAGAGAGGGCCGCCAGCCAGAGGAAACTGCAGAGACCCCAAAGGGCCACCTCTGTCAGAATGCAATGACGAGACACCTTTGCAGTCATCTGGAGCTCCTTCTTGGCCAGGTCGGTTGTCATTCTTATCCAAGCTCTCCACAGCCTGAACCAGAGAGTCACGGCTTTTCCTCTTTTCCCAGGTCAGTTCCTGCTGGAAGAGTCAGTTATGGGGCAGATGGAGAGAGGGGAAGTCTTGGGCCCCTCCCTCCCTCCCTTCCTTCTTCTTTCTCTTGGGTTGCTTGCTTGTGCTGGGTCCTCACGGCCTTGCGCGTGCTAGTCAAGACCTCTCCTGCCCAGGCACACCCCAGCCCCAGGTGACACTTCTCATAAGGGCACTAATACCATTCCCCAGGGGCTCCACCCTCATCCCGAGTTATCCTCCCTACAGCCCCACAGCCAAACACTCTCACGTTGGGGTTAGAATTTCAACATAGGAATTCTTTTCAAAGAAACACTTTTGGTGATTGATAGAGGAATAGAATAATAAGACAAAAATCCATAAACACACACTACTGAATCGACGATGCTTCAGACACGTCGAACCTGCTTAGCGGAACATCACCTTGCTGTGCGTCTTCAGCTGTTAAGTCTGAGCGGGAAGAGAGCTGCGACTCGGCTTTGCCACCCAGGCCAAAGGAACATCTGTGTGATTTTTCATACCATTACGCACGGTCTCTCCCTCGTTATCCATTTGTTTACCTGCCACGATAGCCCGGGAATAACTGATTTTTCAGAGTTTAATAAATTTGATCTACTCATAGCTGACACCAATTGATTTATTCCCCCAGTCTGGAGGCGGCTGTGGCTGAACAGAAGGCAGTTAGCGAGGATGCCGTGGAGGCTGGCGAGCCCCAGCGGAGCGCCCCAGTTTCCTGCGGTGGCCTTAGAGGTGACGGGAGAGTTCCTTAGCAAGTACGGCAACCCCTTGAACCTGACCAGCGAGGCGGGTGCACATTTAAAGTTATAAACGAACATCACGTGGCCTCTTAATAGCCAAACGATGCTGCTCACCAAAACGCACTTCCCGCCATGGTCTCGAAGAGACATTCTTGGAGTAAGAGGAGCCTTTTTGTGTTGGAATAGCACGTTAGCTTCTGTATTCCCGTGCCGTTGGATTTTGTAAACCGGAACTCGTTTAGGGTGAGAAAGCTTTCCCTTCAAGGTAAGGCTGTGCTTTGGTCCTGAGTCACTGGGGTGTCCTGGGAGACGCCGGGGCCTGGGGTCAGACGAGACTGGGCCCGAGTTCTGGTGCTGACACTGTTATCTCGGCGACTCAGGGGACTTTGTTTTTATTTCCAAAGCAGTATTATCTCGTGAGTTGGCTAGCACGGGCATCGCTCATGTTTTATCATTCAGTCCCCCATCTTACTGAGGATTAGGTGTTGGGTACATTTATAAAAAGTTTTAAATGTTTCAGCATATTAGAAAAACTGAAAAGCATAAAGAACACTAAAAATAGCCCGAAGATTAATATAATGAGTACGTACGGACCTACCAGCCAGCTTAGGAAATAAACCATTATCACTTGTGTTGAAGCCCCTTGTGTGCCAGTTTCAGTTAGGGATTAAGGACATGTGACAGAAAATCCAAAGGACAGTGGCATACGTAAGAGAAGAGTCTTATTTTTCCGTGAGGTAACAGGAGTTTGGAGGTGGCTGTTGCTGGGAGCTTTCTGTTCCTTCATCTTTAGGGTATGGCCCATGTCTTCAGGCTCACAGAATAGCTACAGGAGCTGCAGCCATTGCATCTACATTCCACAAAGAAGAAAAGGCCAACAGCCAGAGGGCTTTTCAAGGAGGCCCACTCAGTGGCTTTCATTCTAGAGGCCAGAACGGGCCTGGAAAATGTATTTATTAACAGAGACCATTTTTCAGCCAAGATAATATAGGTTTTATTAATGAGGATTGAAAAGAAGGGTTGGTAGGTAGACAGCTAGCAGCCTTTCCCTGAGTGTACCCCCACACACACAGATAAATACTATCCTAAATTAAGAGGGTTTTTATTGCATCTCTTTATATTTTTATTATATGTACATATATCCTTCAGAAATACATAGGCTTGTAGCCGGGCGTGGTGACGCATGCTTGTAATCCCAGTACTTGGGAGGCTGAGACCGGAGAATTCAGGTTTGCAGCCAGCCTCAGCTACTTAGTGAGGCCCTCCGCAACTTAGTGAAACCCTGTTCCAAAATAAAAAATAAAAAATAGGGCTGGGGGTGTAGCCCGGAGGTAGAATGCCCCTGGGTTCAATCCCCGGTACCGCAAAAAAAAAAAAAGAAAGAAATACATAAGTTTGTTTTACATGTTTTTAAACTTCATGGAATGGATTCATATCCTGTATATGTTCTTCCAAAACTTGCTTTTCCCGCTCGGCTGTATGTTAGAGTTATCTACAGTACTAAGTATCTTTCTGGTTCATTTCTTTTCGTTACTGTAGTTTTCCACTGGGTGACTGCACGGCTGACGTGTCCACTTTGTGGTTGGTGGGCATGCAAGTTGTCTCAGATTTCTGCCACTGCAGACCATTCTACTTGAGCTGTCTTACTTGTTCCAACGCCCATGAGCTGGAGTGTAGAGTAATGGCGTAGACATGAGTTTGCTAGGTCATGCCTGCTAGGTGTTCTTAGCGTTCCTGGATATGGCCACATTTTCTCTACCAAATGGTTGTGTTGACTTGTGCTCCCAGCAAAAGTGGAAGAGAACAAGCGTCTCCTGGCTGTTTCCTCGCCAACACTTGTAGTTGGCGGGCTTCTCATTTTTACCAGTCTCTTGGGTGGGAAATGGTGCCACCTTGTGTTTTTCTTTTAGTCTTGTTGAGATATAATTGCATACATTTAAAAAACTCCCGTACTTAGAGTATCCGTTTTTAAACAGCTTTATCAGGGTGTAATTAGCATACAATGAGTTGCACATATTCAAGGAGTGCCATTTGAAAGTTTTGACACACGAGAACACCATCATAGTCACAGTAGTGAACGAAGGCATCACCCCAGAGCTCCACCCCAGAGCTCCCCTTTGTAATTCCTCCCTCTGGGACCTTCTCATCTGGGGTAACGATTCACCTGCTTTCTGTCACTCTAGATTGATCTGCATCTTTTAGCCTTTATATACTCTTTTCTGTTCCTGCTTTTCTCATCCAGGGCAACAGTTTTGAGATTTATCTGTGTATTTGTGTGTATTTTCAATTCATTCCTCTTTCTGACTTAGTAGTTTTCCACTGTGTGGATATCCCACCATGTGTTTATTTGTGCCCCTGGGGATGGACATTTGGTGGTTTTCAGACAGATTGATATGATTTGAATTTAAAATGTCCCCCCAAACCTCTTGTGTGTGGCGCACGCTTGTAATCCCAGTACTTGGGAGGCTGAGACAGGAGGATCCGGGTTTGCAGCCAGCCTCAGCTACTTAGTGAGGCCCTCCGCAACTTGGTGAGACCCTGTTTCAAAATAAAGAATAAAAAATAGGGCTGGGGTGTAGCTCAGAGGTAGAATGCCCCTGGGTTCTATCCCCAATACCACACACACACAAAAAGCCCTCTTGTGTTGTTAGTGCACCTAGGTTCAGAGGTGGGGCATGACTGGAGGAGGTGTGTCACTGGGGTGTGGCCTTTGGGACTGTACCTCTTCCTGGCCACCATGAGCTATGGGTGGCTTTTCCTTCATATGCCCTAAGCCCTGGTCACATGGTTCCTGCCTCGGAGCCAGCTGATCGTGAACTGACTTGAAATGGTGAGCCCTAAAATAAACCTTTCTTCTTCTAAGTTGTGCTTGTCAAGTATTTTGGTCACAGTGACAAAAAAGCTGACTTAGACACAGAAGTCTTCCGTGAACATTCACATACCAGTGTCTGTGTGGACAGGTACCTCCGTCTCTCTCAGCGCAGGGTATGGGGGGAATGGCCAGGTAGGATGGGTACGATTTCTTCATTAGATGTCAGGTAGAATTTTGCCGGTGACGCCTTCTGGGCCTGGAGTTTGCTTCGTGCACAGGTTTTTACAGATTTCATTTCTTTGGGGGCCACAGGCTGATGCCCAGGTGGGCGGTTGCCTCTTGAGTGGTCACCGGCTGTCCGTGTCTGCAGCGGGGTGTTTTCCTCTGGGTGTAGTGTGATCGTCAGTGTTTCTGTTGGTGGGGCTCAGCTCTTCGCAGTGGCTCTTCTCTATTCTACTTCCCCCTTTCTTCTCTTGTTTTTTTATGATTCCTTCTGAACGCCTGCTTAATGTAGTGCTTTCGTGGTTGTATTAGCGTCTCTAGTGTGCCTCTCTAGGCGTCAATCCACCTTCGAGTGTCGCGGCCCCTCCTCACATGGAGAGAAGAGCCTTACTCTAGGAGACACCGTCTCTCTACTCTGGGCCTCTGTGCTAATGTCATCACATGTTTTACTAATACAGATATTCTAAACCATGCTATCTATTGTTGTTATTTTTGCTTTAAACAGCCAATTTTCTTTTGAAGATAAGTAAACAATAAGGAAAATAAGTATTCTGTATCTGCCCGCAAAGTGACGTTTCTGGCAGCGCGTGCCTCTGTGGTGAGATTTACATTGGTGGCCCTTCCTTCAGCCTCAGGGACGTCCTCTCTCGCTTGGTGAGGAGCGGTTCTCAGCCTGTCTGTAAAAGTTGCATTTCACGTTTGTTTTGAAAGCTATTTCCACTGGCTGGTTTCTTTTTCTTTTTTTTTTTTTTTTGTGGTACTGGGGATGGAACCCAGGGGCATTCTACCTCTGAGCTACACCCCCAGCTCTATTTTTTATTCTTTATTTTTGAAACAGGGTCTCACTAAGTTGCAGTGGGCCTCACTAAGTAAGCTGAGGCTGGCCACAAACCTGGATCCTCCTGTCTCAGCCTCCCAAGTACTGGGATTACAAGCGTGCGCCACCACGCCCGGCTCCTGTGGTTTCTTTTTCTCTCAGTTCTTTCGATGGGCTGCCTTGCTGCTTCTGACTTCTGTTGCTTCCAACAAGAAATCTGCAATCCTCACCTTGGCTCCTGTTTTTGTATGTTTTTGTATGTATGCTCCTGTTTTTGTATGTGGCTCCTGTTTTTGTATGTACTATGGATGGAACCGTGGAACATTCGACCTCCGAGCTCTGCCGATGCCCCTGAGTCATGAGGTTTTCCCCCTGGCTGGGGGGAATAGGAATTGTCCTGGGTCCGGGTGAGCTCTGGGGCCTGTTCCCAGTAGTCCATACAGGTGTGTCCTCTCTTGGCCTCAGGGGCCTCCCTGTAACGCGAAGGTCAGTTCTCTCTGAAACAGCAGGAGTGCTGTGTCAGTGCTCCCCTCGCCTCTCTCCTCTGCTCCTCAGACCCCGACACCCGTGCTCCCAGCTCCACTTCTCCACTTAAGAAGGAGCGTCTCGCTCTGCCTGCGTCCCCTCCCTGCAGCGTGTCCTGGAGAGTCCCCGTGCAGCATCCCCGCAGTGCGGGCCCGTCTCACCTGTGGCTCACTGACTGCGTGCCCTGCTCGTCAGTGTTTCAGGTGCCCTGGTGTCCTATAACTCTGTCCAGTTTTTAATTGTTTCACAGCGAAGGGTAAATCCAGTGTGATCCAGCCCCTTGGCTGGAAGCCAAAGTAGTCTGCACTGTGGTTTTAGTTTATTTATTTTTTTTTTTTGCCATACTGGGGATGGAACCCAGGGGCATTCTACCTCCAAGCTATGCCCCCAGCCCTATTTTTTATTCTTTATTTGGAAACAGAGTCTCACTAAGTAGCTGAGGCTGGCTGCGAACCTGTGATCTTCCTATCAGCCTACCAAGTACTGGGTTTACAAGCATGCGCCACCACGCCCAGCTGGTTTACTTTTTTTAATTACTGGAGAAACTGAGCTTCTTTTCATATCTTTTCTGAGCACTTAGATTTCTCTCTGAATTCTCTGTTCATCCCAGTCTGTGTTCCATCGGGATACATGACTTTTTCTTAGTAACCTGGAGTATTTCTTTATCCATTTTGCAGATTAAGCTTTTATCCACTTATTCTAGTTGTTGCTATCTTTTCTTGGATTTAATTTTCTTGTTTAAAGTTCTGCTGTTTTGATGAACAGAATTTTCAGGTTTTAATGAAATGTAGTCTAATTTGTCAATTTCTGTTATGATCCGTGCATTTTTTTGGCTTAAGAAATCATTTTGGGGCTGGGGTGTGGGTCAAACCCAGGGCCATGCCAGGCAAGTGCTCTACCACTGAGTGACACTTCCAACTCTCAGAAATCATTCTCTTTCCTGAGGTCATTAAGGGATTCTACTGTATTTTCTTTCAAACGCTTAAAAGGTCTTTTGTATGTGGGTCTTTAGTGATTTGAAATTGACTTTGGCCTGGGGCAGGGATGGGGATCCAACTTGGTTCCATTTTCTTTCCAGTTGGGATTTCCAGTGGCCCCAACACCATTTACTGAATAATCTACCTGTGCAGAAAAGAGCTGGCACGTCCGCCTGGGTCTCACCCTGGACGGCCTGTGTGCCAGCCAGTCCTCGGCTGGCGTCTGCAGCCTGGGTTTGGGAGGGTCCCACCATCCCTAGAATTGACGCAAGGGGCTCACTGCACCTACCCTGTTTGTACTGAACACCTGCTCTCCTCCTAGGAGGCTGGATTTCGGTGTGTGGTAGGCAGAGGCTGCCTGTGTGGCCGGCCCTAGTAAAAAACCTGGGCGCTGGGTCTCTCGCAGGTCTCGGGTCTCGTTGATAGGAAGATGATACACTTGTTTTTACCACTCATGGCGGAAGGAGTTACGTGTGTGCTGTGTGATTCCCCTGGGTGAAGACTCTGACTGCTTTGTCTCCTCTCCTTTTGCCATGACAAGTCGTAGCCATGAGTATGTGCCGAGTCCCGGGAGTCCTCCTAGCGAGTCGTCCAATCAGAGGGGAGCGTCTTGGGGCCCCCAACACACTGTCCTTCCCCCTCTGATAGTAAAAAAAAAAATCCTGAGAAGTAACTTGGAGCAGCGTTCTTAACACTCTTGGACGTTAGTTTCTTCATCTATTTCCCTTCCCTTCCAGGTGTCTTATAAAGCATCTGGCAATCCCGTGTCATTCAGTAAGTGATCGCCAGTCATCCCAGGAAATGAACTGATAAAGTGTGGCAGCTCAGAGGAGGGTGTCACGTATCAGTAGCAACTGTTTCAAGCGGGCATATTTTATGTCTTTGCAATTAGTGAAGTAAATTTTTCCATATCTATTTTAAAGTTGGTAATCGTAATTTTTTTTTTTACCTTCCTGGAACATTTATTGTCCCTAAAATCTCTTTATTTAAGACTCTCCTACCTTCCCAGTGTTCCCCAGACTGAAAAGTCCCAAGGTCATTTAGCAGGCGGTACACGCCTGCCTTTATGTGTGATTCCTAGCGCGGCAGGCTGTTCCACCCCACGCTTTCATTCAACGATACTCATCCTTGGTTTTGCAGTTACACGGAAATGTTTGAAAGACGTAGCTATCGTTATTTAAAATGTTATTTCCTAAAAGCATTATGGTCATTTCCCCATAGTTCTCTATTCATGTATTTATAAGAATTTCTTTATTTTGTAACGTCTTAAATGCTGTTTTCCTTGACTGTAAAGAGCAGGGGAGCATGCCCACAGGCTGGTAATTGGCACTGTATACCAGGAATTGTAAGTGGTAGCTTAGTTAACTGTGAACGTAGTTAACTCGCAAAACTCCAACGGTGTCCTATTTGTCCATGTGATGTCTTCTGTCCCGTACAATTCACAGGCCCTTAGCCAGGTGTGGTGCACGCTTGTAATCCCAGTACTTGGGAGGCTGAGACAGGAGGATCCAGGTTCGGGGCCAGCCTCAGATACTTAGTGAGGCCCTCCGCAACTTAGTGAGACCCTGTTTCAAAATAAAGAATAAAAATAGGGATGGGGGTGTAGCTCGGAGGTAAAATGCCCCTGGGTTCAATTCCTAGTACCACAAAAAAAAAAAAAAGAAATTCACATGCCCACCCTGCTCTCCCAGAGCGATTTTCTCTTGTGGCTTGCACAAACAGATGAATTGTTTTCAACTAATGCCTCCTCCTAATGAAGGGAAGTAGGTCCTCATGCCCATTTCAGAAACGGCTCTGGATTGAGCTTAATTCCTTAAATCACACCCACAGTGAATAGCGTCCCCTTCCGCTGCTAATGACCCGGTCATCTCTCCCCTTGCAGGCGATTCTCCTCGGCGCTCCGTAAACAAGTCTGTCGCCAGTCACTTACTCTACAAAACAGTCATCTAAAAGGGGAGCTGTTTTTTTCTGCCAATGTTTAAACGTCTGATATAAAACCGTCCTGAGTGTGTGTCGTGCTGTTTATGAGGCAGACTCCATCTTCTTGATGATTTGCCCCCTCCACCACCCTGCCCGCGACATTATGAGCACCATCAGCCAGTTGGCCTGGAGTGACTGTCGTATTTTGTCATAATTGGGCCCCATTACGTTGCCGAGCGGGCAGTTTTCCTGGCTTGGAAATGGAGATGTTATCTAGCGCTGTGCCGGCTCCTTAGGGCTGCCGGCAAGCCCCTTCCCAAGCGTGTTGTCAGTGTGGACCCTCACTCGCCTTTTCTCTGTGATCAGCCAGGAAAGCGGGTGCATCCGAGTATGTCCTCTTAATTAACTAATATATAAAACAAAACTCGTACATCTTCATGGAGTGCCATGCAGTATTTCAGTATATATACACGTTATATATATAGTGTTTAAGTCAGGTTAGGTAGATCTGTCTCCACGAACATCTGTCGTTTCTTTATGGTGAAAATAGTCACAATCCTTTCTTCTAGGTCTTGGAGAGAGACAGTACACAGTCGTCATCTAGAGCCACCCTCTCTCGTGCATTACTGCGCCAGGGCTTCTTGGTCCTCTCTGACTGTGACACAGGCTGCAACAGGCCGCTGTTGGTATTGTTGATTATGGCAGTGGGGTGTTCAGTATGGCACCCCACCAGTGCCTTCAGGGCCCTAGGGCCTCCCTAGCTTTGAGCTCTGTCTGCTTAGCGTGTTGGTTTTCGTCTTCATCCTGCTGCCTGGCTCTTGAGATGGCTGTATCGGCCATGCATGGGTTTCCTTCCATCAGGAAAGCAAGCATTTCCCTGGGCTCATGCCCACCAGTGCCACCAGCAAGTGGACTTCTGTTGAGGTGCCATTGGTCAGGTCTGGGACTCATGGGCACCCCTGGACTCCAGGGAGTCTTGGAGAACGGGAGAGAACACATCCCTGCCCCAAACCAAGTTGGGCTTCTGGCGCACAGTTGGCAGCATCGGCCACAGACGCGCATGCTCCGTCTCTCTGCGTCTCCTGTACTGCACATACCGCACCCACAGGAAGGTGTCATACAGCCACTGGAGTCCAGTCTCAGCATGTCACCTCTTTGCCGCATTTACTTAGGTGGCTTCCCCTGTTCTTGGGAGGAGGGAACTAAATGGTTCAAATAAATGCAGAGTCCAAAGAGGTCTGTCTCTGCCACCTCCCCTGCCCTGACCATGCTTTGTGCCCCAGCCCGCGGTCCTCCCTGAGCTCCTCACTCTGTGCCGCTCTCCTCTCCTGTCACAGCGCCCTGTCCCCCTGCTGCCCCCTCTGCGGAGAATTCTGTCCTTCCCCCTTCCTGCCCCAGCCTCGTCAGCACCCACCCAGGGAAGCTGCCATTGGCCTCCTTAGCTGACATATAAGGAGAGTTTCAAGCACCCCTTTCTTCATAACACATCCAAATTTTACATTTGTTTGTGAAATCATTTTATTGCCCTCATCCTCGGTAGACAGTAAGTTCCATGAGGGCAAGGACCACACATGATTGTAGTCATGGTTTGCATTCATTAGGAATACTTGTGACTGCAGGCTTGAGAAGCGGTTCTTAAAGCAAGGCTTATTTCTCTCGCCTAACAAGGCTAAAGGTAGGCAGCTTCTGACGTTGGCCCAGTTTCTTAATACTTTTGTTGTGATCTGTGTCTCTGCCACTTTCTTATTTCCTTCATGATTGCACAACAGCTGCTAGGCAGAGAGAAGCCATCCCTTTCCTCTTTACAAGAAGTAGCAAGGCAGGCAGGCAGCACCGCCAGCACCGGACCCTTTGTCAAGAAAGCAGAAGGCTCCCCAGAACCCCCCAAGATAATTTCTGCTTGCCGCTAGGCCATGTTTAGCTACAGAGGAGGCTGGAAACCACGCAGGTAGCTTTCCCAGCCTCTGTATGGGAGGTGAACTCACCTGCTGTGCGAATGGCCACCCCGCCCTCGTGAAAACAAGGCAGCAGTGTTGGAAGCTGCTTGGTTGTCACCTCAGCAGTGGATAAACCCATTGTGATGGATTTATCTGGGTGGTGGCCTGGGCCGATAGGGGGTGCCTGGAGAAGGTGGGTCCCTGGGGGTGTGTCCTTAGGGACCGCACTTGTGTCTTTCAGTCCTCTTGCTTCTGGCCTCTGTGATGTGAGAGCAAAGCCCTTGCTCGCTCTCTCTTTCCACTTCCCACCACCATGCCTGGAGTGCCGCAGACGCTGGCCTCACGTGGACTGAACTCCAAAATCTCCAAAGACTGTGAGCAAATCAATCTTCCGTCTTCCATAAATCTCGTGGTCAGTCTTTGAAATTATAGCGGTGAGAGTGCTGACTAAGACAGTTGGCATTCTTGTTCTTCTTTTACAATTGGAAACAGAATCTCAGGAAGAATAAATAACCCGCTTCAAGTTATGCACCTCTGAAAGGGTCGGAACCCTAACTCACTCCCCAGCCCGCCTCCCTCCGCAGCCCGTCCACCTTCCATGGAGCCTTGCACACTGCCTGCCGGAATAATTACCACCGATCCTAGATCAGAGTGTGAAAACACCGGCATTTGACTCTCTCCTACCAGGGGTGATGATTTTTTTTGCCTGTGAGACTATAGCTTCTACAAAAAAACGTGTTTTGGGAAAACAGTTGGCTAATAATATTGCAACTGAGAAAAAAATCATGCAGCTATAATTTGGGGTGGTTTTTATATTGGGGGTTTAACAAGTAGCATTCATTTTACGTGCAGGGTTATAATTTTTAGCACAGGGCCTTGTGTGGTTGGCTACTTAATAAGCATTTACCCAGCGGTCAGGCCGTACCCTTGAGACTCTCATTTGCATAATCTTTTCCTGTTCAAGAAGGTACAGCACTTTGCAGGAGTTCTTGCCCTTTATTATTCCTGGAAAATCCCAGCCTTCTTGTTTCAGAAAAAAATGAAACAGTGATCATCTATATTCATGTCCACCGCTTACAGTTATGCATTTGAGAACTAAAATATTCAGAGACAGTTCATCCCCGCAACATGTTTTTTTTTAATAATGTGCAGGGGGTTTTGTGTGTGTGATTACAAAAGTAATAGATTCCCAATTGAAAGAAATTTGGGAAGAATGAAAAAAGTCACTCATAATTCTGTACCACCCAGAGGCAATAGCTATTAGCATTTTGGGCATATTTCCTTTCTAATGGTTTTTATTTTTATTTTATGCATAGCTGGATTCATATATTATTTGCAGTTTCGTATGCCGCAGCTTTCATGCAACATACACAAGCCTCCTTATTACAACCATCATCGCAAAAGGCTGCGTCATGTGGCTTCATTAGGAAGACCCCGTCCTTTACCAGGCCATTCTTCTCACGCTGGACATTTGGATCATCTCATGGATTCGTGATGTGTGCCTTGAATTGCTAAATTTGGTAAAGAAAATTTAGTAGTCCCAGCTACTTGGGAGGCTGAGGCCAGAGGTGTACAAGTTCAAGGCCAACTCAGGCAACTTAGTGAGACCCTGTCTCAAAATAAAACAATAAAAAGGGCTGGGGATGTAGCTCAGTGGTAGAGCGCCCCTGGGGTCAATCCCCAGTGCCACATACACCTGCAAAAGGAATAACCCAAGTCCAGATACTTCCACTGACGGGCCCTCTACCCGCACCGAGTACCATGTTACTAATTTATCATTGGGAAGCCTCAGTTGTCTGATGGCCATGGTGACCTTGCCCTGATAGAACAAAATGCTGGTGATTTCCATATTTTAAAAAAATAACCATGCTGGGTGTGGTGGCGCACACTTGTAATCCCAGTTACCTGGGAGGCTGAGACCGGAGGATCCGGGTTTGCGGCCAGCCTCAGCTACTTGGTGAGGCCCTCTGCAACTTAGTGAGACCCTGTTTCAAAATAAAGAATAAAAAATAGGGCTGGGGGTATAGCCCGGAGTTAGAATGCCCCTGGGTTCAAGCCCCAGTACTGCCAAAAATAAAAAAATAAAAAAACAGATCCTCAGTCTCGCAGGCAGGTGTCACCTGACACAGAAAGGATGAATTTCAAGAAGACAGAGAAACAATCATCCAGGTGTTTCCTCCAGCTGGCCCCTTCCACCGCTGCATGCCTGGCATCACTCTGGCGACCTCTGCCCTTGGCTGCCTGGCCCCTGCTTCGCCTTGCTTCCTGAGACTCAGTGTCCCCTCTGGCCCCTGCAGCCTTACGTGGGTCATAGAATTTGGCAGGAAGGCAGGGGTGGCCTCCTTAGACCTTCTGTTAACTCTTCATTCTTTTTCTTTTTTTTCCCCTTTGGTTACCATATTTCTTTCTTTAAAAATTTTTTTATTGGTGCATTATGAGGGACTTGTTATATATTTGAACATACACTTATTATATATTTACATAATAGAGGGACTTGTTATATCTTTGAACACATACATAGCATAATTTGGCCGGTTTTATTCCCCGCTACCGCCCCTTTCCCTCCCCTCCTCCTTCCCCCTGGTTCCCTTCCTCTACTCTGCTGGTCTCCCTTCTGTTAGCATGTTTACTCTTCATTCTTCAAAAAAGTTGTGACTTCTAAAAGCGCCGAGGCAGAGGTTATTTGAAAGGGCAGCCCTGGGCACACTCATCCTTGCTTACCGCCCTCCTGGGCTGCCCACTGCTCTTACCTCTCAGAACCCCTTTGTTTACTCTTTGCAAGAAGGGTTAGAAGGACAGTGGTCCCGCTGTATGCAGTTTCAAGCCCTTATTCTGCGTCTGCCCTTCTTGGCCTTCCTCTTCCAAGAATACCCGTCACCACAAATTCCTGGGCCTTTTGGACGTAACTGTAATATAAATCAGACTTTTTTCTTCTTATTCATTTTTTTTTTTTGCAGTCAACAAGTTTACTATGTTTTTTAAGGTCACATAAATGGTTTGACAAAAGTGCACAATAGGATGACGTCACTGGTTTGTTACAAATCACAGTGAATGACTAGAGTACAATGTAGTTCCTCCAGATGGAGGATTGCAGGATGGGGTGAATGTTATAAAGGACAGGATCTTTCCAACAGGTTCAGCCAGTCAAATTTTACTCCCCAACTGGGCACCTCTGAAAAGACTGGTTAGGAAAGCTGAGTTTTTGCCCTCATCTTTTCCCTTCTACTAAGCAACAACAAAAAAGCCATGCACAAATTTTACAACACCTGATAAAAAATAGATACAGAACCTGTTTACTTCATCACTTGGATCTTGACTCCCGCATTGTTCTGATTAGGCCATTATTCATTTTTAAACTCTTTTTTTTTTTTTTTTTTTGCGGTACCGGGGATTGAACCCAGGGGCGTTCTACCTCCGCGTTACAC
>PVJS01048628.1:0-14982 GCA_004027185.1 Glis glis
TGCGGAGGGCCTCACTAAGTAGAGAGAGAGAGAGAGAGAGAGAGAGAGAGAGAGAGAGATAGAATGAGAGAGAGAGAGACAGGGAGAGAGAGAGAGCAAGCTGAGGCTGGCCGTGAACCCGGATCCTCCGGTCTCCGCCTCCCAAAGTACTGGGATTACAAATGTGCGCCACCACGCCCGGCAATCCCTCTTTTTTTTTTTTGTGGCAATAGGGATTGAACCCAGGGGCGTTCTATCTCCGAGCTACACCCCCAGCCTTTTTTATTTTAATTTGAAACAGGGTCTTTCTAAGTTACTGTGTGCTGACCTCCAGCCTGATTCTCCTGTCTCAGCCTCCCAATTACTGGGATGACAAGTGTGTGCCGCCACGCCTGGCTGCTTTAGACCCTCTTAACTACCTGGTCCCACTTTAAAGGCCGCACCTGCCAACAGTGTTGGAATGGCAACCAGATTTCAGAGGACAAGCCAAGCCAGTGGACAAGCAAAGCGCAACAGGTACATAGGATGGGTTGCTCTTCAGCCTGAAGAAAGGGACATTCCGATGCGTGCTGCCACATGGAAGAACCGGGAGGACCGGATGCCAGGTAAAATAAGCCAGGCACCAAGGACCACCGTTGTATGATCCCACTGATAGACCGCCCAGCGCGGTCACATTCACAGGAGCAGACATGGAATGGCGGTTTCCAGGGGTGGGAGGAGAGCTGAATGAGCTGACTAATTGGTATTGAGTTTCAGTTTGGGAAGATGAGAAAGTTCTGGAGATTGGTCGCACAATCATATGCATGTGCTTGAAACTACTGAACTCTGCTTAGAAATAGTTAACATAGCCGGGCGTGGTGGCGCACGCTTGTAATCCCAGTACTTGGGAGGCTGAGACCGGAGGATCACAGGTTCGCGGCCAGCCTCAGCTACTTAGTGAGGCCCTCTGTAACTTAGTGAGACCCTGTTTCAAAATAAAGAATAAAAAATAGGGCTGGGGGTGGAGCTCAGAGGTAGAATGCCCCTGGGTCCAATCCCCAGTACTGCAAAAAAAAAAAAAAAGAGTTAACATAGTAAATTTTATATTCTGCTTTCTTTTTTACCGCAATAGAAATAAATCACTTGAAACATGTTATGCACCTTTGTAATCATTTCCAGAACAGGGCACCAGCACCCCGGAAGGCTCTCGTCCACTCCTAGTTGCTGCTCTCCCTACCCCCAAGGTCCCAAAGTAGCGACCATCCAGACTTCTCTCATGATGTGTTAGTTCATGAACTTCACCTTAATGGAGTAATTTCTGTAACTTTTTATAATTTTTATTTTGGTGGTACTGGGGATTGAACCCAGGGGTGTTCTACCTTTTAGCTACACCTCCAGCCCTTTTCACTTTTTTTTTTTTTTGGTTTTGAAACAGGGTCTCTCAAGGTTGCTGAGAGTCTCACTAAGTAGCTGAGGCTGGTCACAAACCTGCAACCTCCTGTCTCAGCCTCCCAAATACTGGGATTACAAGTGTGTACCACCATGCCCGGCTTTTCTGTAACATTTTGACACGATCCAGGATGGTTTGGTAACCTTACTTCCAGGCACAAGGTATTCAGACTCATCACCCATTTTCTGCTGCAGACCTGGAGCAGCCTTCTCTCCACAGAGTCTTGGCTCCCTGTAGAAGGAAATGGTGTTTCAAGACAATGTGGACAGTAGGGCTTGCTGTTTCTACTGGGTTCTCATTGCTGCTGCACATCCTCCACGGATACTGCTGGGATGTACGTATTTTTAAAAATAGAACAATAGCTGAGCGTAGAGATACACGCCTGTAATCCCAGTACTTGGGAGGCTGAGACAGGAGGATCGCAGGTTCGCGACCAGCCTCAGCAACTTAGCGAGACTATTTCAAAAATAAAAAAAAAATAAAATAGGGCTGGGGGTATGGCTCAGAGGTAGAATTCCCTGGGTTTAATCCCCAGTTAACCCCCCCCACACACACACACATAGAACAATAATTCATTAATTTATTCTGACAATTCCAATTTGGTTTATAAATCATAGGTTTTAAACTTTTGACTTTTAGACTTGTATCTGTTTTCTCTTACCCTAAACATTTTTGTGCCTGATGATTTGCCATGATTTCTTATATGCCTTATCCTACTCTCTATAGCTATATCAAATCTCTTATCTGTAATGATTTTAAAATGCTGATTCCAGTGTTTTTGTTAACATTAAGACTGTTGAATGGTTAAAAATTTCTTTATGGTTGTTTTTTAATCTTTGGTATGTATTTGCTTAGGGATGCACAATTAAATGGCTGGGTTTCACAGTAACTTGAAACAATTTTTCTCTCTGTCTGGGTTGTAAACTTGATGTAACTATGAGGCTCATTAATTCAGTTTGATTTTGTCTTGGCTCTTTTTTTGTGTGTGTGTTACCAGGGATTGAACCCAGGGGTATTCTACGTCCGAGCTGAAGTTGGTCTTGAGCTCTCAATCCTTCTGTCTCAGCCTCCCAAGTGCTGGGATTACAGGCATTTGCCACCACACCTGGCTAAGTGCGCATGTATTTAAGGGCTTCTTACACTTTTTCCTCTGTAACTACAGTGAATTAGCCTTGATTACTCCTTTCCCCGCTCCCCACCCGCAGCAGAGGCTTCACAGTTCTACATAAAAAATTAATCTCAGCTGGGTGTGGTGGCGCACACTTGTGATCCCAGTACTTGGGAGGCTGAGACAGGAGGATCATAGGTTCACAGCCAGCCTCAGTTACTTAGTGAGGTCCTCCACAACTTAGTGAGACCCTGTTTCAAAATAAAGAATAAAAAATCGGGCTGGGGATGTAGCTCGGAGGTAGAATGTCGCTGGGTTCAATCCCCAGTACTGAAAAAAAAATTAATCTCAATCATCCCTTTCTCTTCCCTCTTAATTCAATCTGCCATGATCTTTATTTCATTTTTCTATGACTGGGGACAGAATCCAGAGGCCTTCTACCTCTGAGTTACATCCCTAGCCTTCCTTTATTTTATTTTGAAACGGGGTCTTGCTAAGTTACGATGTACTAGCCTTGCACCCCCGATCCTCCTGCCTCGGCCTCCCGAGTATTGGGATGACAGGTATGTGCCAGCAGGTCCTGGTCTCTTCTCCATGGTGCAACGCTGAGATCTTTAAAGCATCCCCATTGCCGCCGTCTCTCTCTGGCTTCAGCTTGGACCGCTGTTCCTTCATTGGCTGTGTTTCACAGTGTCGTTACCCAGTCCCCAGAGAGAACTCCCAGACCCTGTACTGTCTGTGGGCTCTCCTGGTGCGGCCACATCGCTGTCCCTTCCGAGCAGTCCTGCGGCTGCACCATTGTCTCTGTGGCTGGCCTCCACACGGGGGTCATGCCTGTGTGTTCACATGGTAGATGCTCTGTGAATGCCGATTGAATGCGTGAATGTTTTGCAGGTGTGGAGACTACACAAAACAGTACAGGGAGGCCCATTCCCACACACAATGAAGGGAAATAAAGGGACACTTGCTTTTGGATTAGTAAGCTTTTCCTGTCCCCTACATTGTGGGTCACAATTCAGAAGCAGCTGCTCACCCCGCCAAATGTAAGGCTAACGACAAAAGGACTCAGGAAAACAGCAAGATTTTCACTCTGTAGTCAGCATTGCTCAGTGGCTCTGTCTTCCCCTGTTCTCAGCAGAGTGGTCAGCACCAGCCTCAGCAAAACTAACAACCAAGCCCCAAGCTCCAGTTGCCAGGGCAACCTCTCTTTGTTATTATTAGGCAAGAAGATGTTCTGAACAAGGTTGGACTAAACATAATTTCAATCGCTGGTCCCAGTTAAATTGCTCTTATGGTTTAGATATAGAATATTCCCCGAAAGAGCTCGTGCATTGATGTTCAGAGTTGATATAATTAAATCACGAGGGTTGTGGTCTCATCAGTGGATAAACCCGTTGTAATGGATTTATTGGGAGGTAACCTAGGCAGATGGGGTATGCTTGAAGGAGGTGGATCTGGGGGTGTGGCCTTGGGGACTATGCTTATGTCCCGAAATCCCCTTGCTGGCTTTCTCTTGCTTCTGGTCTCTGTAGTGTGATAGCAGAGCGCGCTCCCTCTCTCTCACACGCTCTCTCTCTTTTTTCCTCTCTCTCTGCTTCCCACCACCATGCCCTGAGCTCCGCTGGTGTAGCCTAGCCTGACATGGACAGAACTCCTGAAATAGCCAGAGCTTTGAACAAATGCATCTTCCTTCCTCTAAGTGTGGTGGCCAGGTGCTTTGGATACGGCAGTGATGAACGCTGACTGAAACGATGGCCCCTGGGATAACGCTGGTTTCTTCTGGTTGCTTTTCCTTCATTGCCTCAGTGAGCGTCACCAAAGCTCACTGCTTTTGCACCGATGTGTACGTGAGAAATGGGAGACTGCAAAGCATGGACGCACAGAGGGACGCCGGCCCGGTGTAGGGTCTCTGGCGGGCCCACGCTTGATCTACCGTGTTAGTCAGCTTTTCGTCCCTGTGGCCAAAATACAACAACTTAAAGGAGGAAGGCTTTATTTTGGCTCATGGTTCCGGAGCTTTCAGCCCACGGCCAGCTGGCTCCCAGGCAGAAGCATCATGGCGGAAGGGTGTGGCGGAGGGAAGGTGCCTAGCTCTTTGCAACCCAGAAGCAGAGAGCAAGGGGTTGGGGACAACAGTCCCCACGGGCATGCCCCCAAGGACCCACTGCCAGGCCTCCTGAGTTTCTGAGAGCAGCTGCCAAGTTTTAAATATTGGCAACTATTTGAGGCAGTAATGAGTTAGGAGATTTGAGTTCTATTTTCTTTTTCTCTCCACCCCCCTTTTTATATTGGTGTTGGGGATAGAACCCAGGGGCATTCTACCTCCGAGCTATATCCCCAGCCCTTTTAAAATATATACTTTTATTGGTGCATTGTGGTCTCATGTCATAATGTAGTTCAGAGTGATAGGGAAATACATGACCTCCAGCCCTTAATTTTTTTTATTTATTTTGAAATGGTCTCCCTAAGTTGCTGAGGCTGTCCTCAAACCTGCGATCCTCTTGTCTTAGCCTCTCAAGTACTGGATTACAGGCATGCGCCACTGCTCCTGGCTGAGTTCTGTTTTCCGTAGTGCAAACATGAATGAATTACTTCTGGGCCTCAGTTTTCTTATTTCCCTGTCGAGGAGAATGGAATTGATCTCAAAGTCTCTGCCAGCTCTGAGGAAGTTCTGTGATTTGGAATTCAGTACACAGGTAGTGCATGTGACAGCAACCGGACATGTGTCCCAGGGGTCTGTGCAGCCTGCTTGGAGCAGTAGGTCAGTGCTGCCGCAGAACTGTCATGGTGGCCTGGGCATGGTGACTGTGGTTGAAAGATGGCAGGAGAGTCAGCGCAAGTGAGGAAGGAACTTCACCTTGCACCCTGATGTGGAAATCACCTTTGAGTATCTAGCAAAGAAGACAAGACATAACTGTAGCTCTCATCTGTTGCGTGGGAGTTGGCTTCCCACTGACCTGGAAAGACTGGGAGCAGGTCTCTTGGAGGAAGCCAACCTCGGCATCACGATCACATGAAACACTTGGTATGTCAGGTGAATTTTTGTAATACAACTTTGGCAGAGATTCCCAGCAAGTAACAACGGGGCTCCTGATTTTGAAGGAAGCTGCGTCCTTGTGCAGAAGATGTGAAGAGGGAACACGATGGGACAGTGAGTTTAGAGCTTTTACAGGTTGCGTAGGTGGAAGGGTTGATGGAGAATCAGGATCATGCTCTGTGTCTAGTTTGTATTTACTATGTTCAGTTTCACGTGGGTCCCATGTCATAGTGTGACTTCACTTGTTCATAACCCACTCTTTTGTTGTCTTCCTCGAGTCTTGTGCTGGTGAGCTCTTCTAGGTATTGTTCTAGAGATGTATTTGGAGTAGCTAGTTGAGATCCTGGGATGCAGAGGGCCAGGTTATTGGTGTGAGACATGTAGAACTTGCAAATCAAATTTCTGAGATGTTCCAATGACATTTTATATGAAGATAAAGCAAAGGAAAAAATATCTCAAGCTGTGGTCCAGAGGAGCATGAGACCGGTGATTTATAGGACAAAATTGGAATTTTCAGGGAGGCTAATTTTTTGGTTGGCTTTGTGAATACCTCATTCATCAATATTTATAATTTCATATAAAAGAATTTGTGCTTATAATATCTTAAAATTTTTCCTTTTTTGAAAAGTAAGATTTTTTTGTCGCACACTTGGGCTGATGCAGGGACCCTTGTAAACAATGGCCTCCTCATTTGGGGGGGTGAGGGTCAGTTTTCCCCTGTTAACCCCAGTAACTCATGTCTGTTTGGTTTGACAGTCCTGTAGCCATCTTTTTTATTTGTACTAATGTAAGTTTTCTTCTTGTATATCAGTTTCATGTTTTCCCTCAGAAATTCTGAGAAGGCTTTTTGTATTTGACCCTTGATCCAAATTTTCCTTTAGGATAGGAAAACACATAGCAGGAGAAATTTGAGGAGCAAATTGAGCCAAGTTTGGTGATTCTAATATTACTATGGAATTAAAAGATCACTAACCACAGTTTAAAATTTAACACCTGTTGTAGAAGGGAGAGAGATTTCTTACCTTTTTCAAGTTCTGAAGTTCAAAGAGTATTTTATTTTTATAATACTTTTATTGGTGAATTATAGTCTCACATAACATACATGCACACAGTGCCTGCTTGGCTTTCCTCGGCTCTTTTCCCATCCCCCAACCCCATACATAATATTGAGATTGATATTGGTATCCTCACATATGTACATAATGTCAATGGAAGTGATTCCTTAATTGATCATCTTTCTCCCCCCACCCCCTTCCCTTAGAACACCTCCCTGGCTCCACTGGAGTTTCTCCTCCATTATCTGAAGTCCCTCTGGTATTCCGATTACTCCATAGCTCCTGCATGTAAGAAAAAATATATGACCCTTCACTTTCTGTGACTGGCTAATTTCACTTAAAATAATGTTCTCCAGGTCCATCGATTTTCCTGCAAATGATGTTATTTTGTTCTTCTTTATTGCTGAGTAGAATTCCATTGTGTGTGTATCTCATAATTTTGTAATCCATTCATCTGTTGATGGACACCTAGCTTGGTTCCATAATTTGGCTATTGTGGATTGTGCTGCTACAAACATGGATATGCATATATTACTATAATATTCTGATTTCAGTCCCTTTGTAAAGATACCCAGGAGTGGTATAACTGGATCATACGGTGGATCCATTCCCAATTTTCGGAGGCATCTCCACACTGATCTCCATAGTAGCTGCACTAATTTGCACCACCAACAATAGAAGAGTTTCTATTTCCCTACATCCTCACCATCATTTATTGTTGTTTGACTTCTTGATGATTGCCGTTCTGATTGGGGTTAAGTGGACTCTAAAGGGAATTTTATTTTTCTGTTTGAATACTTTTGTGTGCTGCAGATCAAACCCAGGGCCTTGTGCCTGCTAGCCACATACTTTATTACTGAACGACACCCCCAGTCCTGAAAGGGAGGGTTAAAAGGTTTTCCTATCCAGTTCCTATCTCCAATCAGACAAGCCACCAGCAAGTCCATCTCATTTGTCAGAAAGTCATGTAGGGTAGTGGTGTATACATGGTCACCCAGGGAGCAACTGGGTCAGTGTCCTGCCCCTTGGCCTGGCAGACCCTGGACATCTTTTGACCAGTAGCATGTGGTCAGAGTGATGCTGCGTGGCTTTTGGCCCAAGTCTTCAGAGCTCTTTCAGTCTCCATTTGGGTCCTCTTGAGATCCAGATACTATGTCAAGAAGTTGAGCCCAAACTGGGTGCAGTGGCACACGTCTGGAATCCTAGTACTTGGGAGGCTGAGACAGGAGGATGGCAGGTTTGCGGCTAGCCTCAGCAACTTAGCGAGACTCTCAGCAACTTAGACTCTGTTTTGAAATAAAAAATAAAATAGGGCTGGGGGTGTATCTTAGAGGTAGAATGCCCCTGGATTCAATTTCTAGTCTTCCCCTACCCCCCCAAAAAGAGAAGCTGAACACAGTCAACCCACAGAATCATGAAAGATAATCAGTCACTGTATTTTTATTTTTTGGACATAGTTAATAATTGATTGTATGTTTCAAAATAGCTAGAAGAGAAGATTTGAATGTTCCCAACAGAAAGATGATAAATATTTGAGGTGACAGATATGCCAATTACCCTCATCTGATCAGTGCATGTTGTATACATGGTCATTCACTGTTTTAAGCCACCAAATTCTGAGGTCGCTTGTAGATAACTGAAAATCATGGTGAGCTCTCACTTGGAAACTGGTATGCAGTTTTGGGTGTTTTCTCTATGTAATCCTGTCTGAAGTTTCTGCCAATTAGGCAAATTCCCTGCAGTAATAGAGGTGAGAATATCAATAATAACAAAAAATGATTATCATGACACAGAGAGTTAGGATTTATGTATGGAGTTTGTGGTGTGATGAAAACCACAAAAATAAGTGACGTGAGATGGTTGGACCCATGGCAGGGCTGTTGCTCTTCGTGTTTTCTTTATGGGTCACATTCTTGGGTTCGGCTGTGAGTCACCGTGATAAATAATGGGTGAGAGGCCTGCTGATGTTAAGCCAAGATTACTTTATATTTAGCAGTTGATGTTCAGCTTTGAACTTACTTATACACAATCTATATTTATTTTTAAAGATAAACCACTTACGAGGCCCTCTGCAACGTAGTGAGACCCTGTTTCAAAATAAAGAATAAAAAATAGGGCTGGGGGATGTAGCCCAGAGGTAGAATGCCCCTGGGTTCAATCCCCGGTACTGCCAAAAAAAACCCCTTACATTTACTTAATTTACCCATTTTAATAGCCAGTCAGCACTTTAAGTCATTAACAAAATAAAAATCCAAAAAAACAATGAACATTGTAATTTAAACAGACAATATAATATTAATTGGCTAACCTGGAAAAAATTCTGTTAATCTTTTAATGGCATCTCTTGCTTTTATTTTACCAACAAACTTAAACTTATTTCTTAAAGACTTGTCACATGAGCAAAAAAAATTTGGATCCATTTTTTAACTTATGAGCATTCTTTTTTTTTTTTGCGGTACCGGGGATTGAACCCAGGGGCGTTCTACCTCCGCGCTACACCCCCGGCCCTATTTTTTTTTTTATACTTTATTTTGAAACCGGGTCTCACGAAGTTGTGGAGGGCCTCACTAGGTAGAGAGAGAGAGAGAGACAGGGAGAGAGAGAGAGAGAGAGAGAGCTGAGGCTGGCTGCGAACCCGGATCCTCTGGTCTCTGCCTCCCAAAGTACTGGGATTACAAGTGTGCGCCACCACGCCCGGCATGAGCGTTCTTCTATACAAGCTAATTTTGGTACCATATAGTTTAAATTTGCCAGGCATTGAATCTCCATAGACAACTAGACATAGAGCTAGATGTATAGTTCCCAAAATCAAAATATAACCCATTACAGATGTCTGTCATGTGACACAATGAGTACTAAATAATTGAGGATACAAACGTGGAAGCTCGTACAGCAGGGGATGTGTGAAACAGGGACTGTGACTCATGGATGACACTGAAACAAAATTCAGGTGGCCACTTTGTCACTCAATGAGGCAGACCCTGTAGCAAACATCCTCACATTATATATCTCAGGGTGAAAAACCCATATATTTAAATCTCTGCCCATTTCCTTTTTTACTTACAGAAACAAGCCTCTATTTTCTAATTTACATTAGGGCTAAGTCAGGTAACAAAAAACTAGTTTCCTCTTATTTTTAAAATATTTTGTCTTTTACTTATTTAATATGTACTCAGGGATAAGTTCTCAGGGATAAATATTTAATAACCCATGATCTTGTAACTCTTGCACGCTTTAAGAAAAGATAAAGAGAAAAGAGAAAAAACACACAGCTAGACAAGCAAGACAAAACAAAAAACTATGGGGGTCAGATCAGTCTGTCCCCCACCAGCTGTCAGTCTCTCCATGGTGGCGTATTAGGGGTCTCTTGCCCAGGCTCAACCCCTTTTCCTGCCTTGGAGAGATGTAGCTCAGTCTGAATGAGCAACGCTCGCCCATCTTTATGCTAAACAATCTCCACATCTAGGTCCCCATTACAGAGTTGTAGCCAGGTTCGAATGAACAACACCACTTCATTCCTTCTGTATTCCAGGGTGCTTGCCCCTATGTTTTAGGGTGCTAGTCCCTATGTCTAGCCCCCACCAAAAAGACGAACAAAGCAAAAGTTTCTTAAAAACAATATCCCTGATATCTCACCCCAGCAATTTGAATGCTCTTAAAAATTAAGAACAAGAGATTTCTGGTATTCCTTCTCTGTAAAACAAAGCACATGTTAGGTAAACAGTTTTTATTTTTTTTTTTTGTGGTACCGGGGATTGAACCCAGGGGTGTTCTACCTCCGCGCTACACCCCCAGCCCTATTTTTTATCCTTTATTTTGAAACCGGGCCTCATGAAGTTGCGGAGGGCCTCACTAAGCAGCTGAGGCTGGCTGCGAACCCGGATCCTCCGGTCTCCGCCTCCCAAGCACTGGGATTACAAGCGTGCTCCACCATGCCCGGCCCTAGGTAAACAGTTTCTATCTCCAGTAAATGGCACCGTTCCCTCTTAATACTTTAGTTAAGGCAAAATCCGAAAGTGTCCACGTGGCTTAGCTGGAGCATGAAGCAAGCACTTCTTTTTATAAAGACAGTTTAAAGTTTACCTTTCTCTTTAATTTGTACACAAAGCTTTAGAGTAAGCTTTTTCTTCCCTGATAAAACAGGCTTCTAACTGATTGAAAACTCCACAAAAACAAGAGAACAGCAATAAATGTAGTAGCTGCACATATCACCAATTCCCATGAAAAACCATAGGAATTAGGGCCTGGTCTCTATGGCGCTGGGCAGCCGTGGCTGCTACTGCCTGGCCTGGTCTGGCGACGTGGTCAGCATCTGGGGTCGGGCTGTGCGGTGCAGGGGGCGCCACACGCTGCTTTCACAATCCTGGCCGTTAAAATATGCAGGATCCAAATCTTAAAAAGCACCCCATTTTCTGTGCTTTTAAATACTCATCTTCTAAGGGAGAACAGCTTTGGCCAAAAACGAAGGGAGCAAGAAATGGCCAGGCAGGGAGAGAGAGAGATCTCTTCCTATTACTCCCATAGCTAGGCACTGGTTTTAGCAACTAGGGAGCTGCCTGTCTCCAGCAGCCAGCAGGCACTTGGTCGGAGGGGGTGGTGACAGCCTGCCCCACGGTGGTGGCTCGTGCCGCCAGCCATGCCGAATCCTCTGGCAGATTGCAGCAGAGGTGGCTAGAGGGAAGGGAAAATGCCCGCCTTGTCCCAGCCTCCCCCCACTTTCCTTCCTGGGAAGAAAGTGTCCAGCTTGCCTCTGGGGACGGACGGGCGACCCAGGGACTCGCCTCTCTAACTCACATACTTCCGCCCAGCTCCCCCAACACACAAATAGGACATTTAAAAATAGGGATGAGAAAAATCCAAACATTTTTAAAACTTACCACTGCTGACTTTCTGAAGCCCCTTCGTTGGGTTGCCATAGATTATGTCATGGGGAGACACACTAATTCTGTGGGTCCTTGGCCTCCATGATGAAAAAGAATTTCAACACGTGCCATCAGAAAAAGGCAAAGGTTTAATTAATTTAAGAAAGGTAGGGATACATGTTGGGGGCCATCTCAAAAGGGGAGAGCGAGTCTCTGCGCCCGTCCATCCATCCAAGCAAGCAAGAAAGCCCCCATCCCCTTTTTATTGTTCATTTTGAGACAGGGTCTCACTAAATTGTCCAGGCTGGCCTCGAACTTACGATCCTCCCACCTCAGCCTTTCAATTACTGGGATTACAAGCATGCTCCACAATGCCCAGCTGTTTTATCTATTTTTAATATTTTTATTTTTGGTTGACACATAGTAATCGGCCATCTTTAAGGTATATATCTTTAAGTGTAGCATTTCAATGCATGTATATGACGTGTATTGATCAGATCGGGGCAACAGGCAGATCTGTCACCTCGGACATGTATTTGTTGGGAACATTCAAAATACTTTTTGATAGCTATTTTGAAATTAAAATAGAGCTATTAATTCCTATACAATGGGCCATTGGAAGGTGTGTAAGAGATAGCGCCTAGCGGGGCGTGGTGGCGCTCGCTTGTAATCCCAGTACTTTGGGAGGTGGAGACCGGAGGATCCGGGTTCGTGGCCAGCCTCAGCTCTCTCTCTCTCTCTCTCTCTCTCTCTCTCCCTGTCTCTCTCTCTCTCTCTACTTAGTGAGGCCCTCCGCGACTTCGTGAGACCCGGTTTTAAAATAAAGTATAAAAAATAGGGCCGGGGGCGTAGCACGGAGGTAGAACGCCCCTGGGTTCAATCCCCGGTACCGCAAAAAAAAAAAAAAGCACCCCACTGATGCGGCTGACTCACAGAGCAGGATGGGATAGTGATGCGTTTTTGTTCAAGGCCACTAGGTTTTGTGGTGTTTTGTTGCATAGCAAAAGATAAACGCATTAACTTAATGTAGGTGTCTGTTGACCTTAGGAAACTGGGACCTTGTGAGGGCAGGACCCCATCTGAGCAGCTTCAGTAGTGTGGGAGCTGGGGCTCGTAGCAGGGCTGGCACAGCCCGGAGGACGCAAACAGTACTTTACTCAAACCCTGGGTACAAGAAGCCACTGGAGATGCACCTTGACTTCTAGTGGTGTCCTCTCATAACGATCCCGTTGTAGGTAAGATGCATTCTGAAGTTGCAAATGCATGTAATGTTCTGATGGCAGCCATACAGTACAGTTGACAACGTGGAAGTCAGGGACCGTCTGTGTAGAGAAGTGCAAGAGGTTTGCTAATTTATCTGCAAAATGCATCTTCACTTTCTGCTGATGCTCCACCATGAACATTTCCACTCTAGGCTCCTAGCCATCCCCAAAGCCACAGAAGCCATTTTTTCTTTATAAATTTTTGGAAAGCCGGGTGTGGTGGCGCACGCTTGTAATCCCAGTACTTGGGAGGCTGAGACAGAGGTTCGTGGCCAGCCTCAGCTACTTAGTGAGGCCCTCCACAACTTAGTGAGACCCTGTTTCAAAATAAAGAATAAAAACATAGGGCTGGGGGTGTAGCTCAGAGGTAGAATGCCCCTGGGTTCAATCCCGGGTACCACAATTTTTTTTTTTGAAAAGTAAATATAGCCATCCCTCGGTATCCATGGGAGACTGGCTCCAGGACCCCTACGGACACCAAACTGCCTTATATAAAGTTCCTTGTATAAAATGGGGCAGACTTTTATGTAACCTGTGCACATCCTCCTATATACTTTAAATCATCTCTAGATTACTTATAATACTCAATATAGTGTAAATGCTGTGTAAATCATGCTATATTATTTAAGGAATAATGATAAGAAAAAAGTCAGTAATTGTTCAGTATAGACAATAATTTTTGATCCACATTTGGTTGAATCCATGGATTTGGAACTTATGGATATGGAGGGCTGACTGTACCCTTATTTAAAACAAATTGGTTTAAAATGAAACGATATAAAAGTCTCCCTCTCATTTCTTACCTGGGTGCTCTCTGGAGAAGGACCAGCAATGTTAATATGACTCAGATTTTTACTATTTATTTATTTGTGGCACTGGGAATTGAACCCAGGGGCCTTCTACCATTGAGTTACTGCCCCAGCCCTCTTTATGTAATTTTTAAAATTTTTTTTGTGGTGCTGGGGATTGAACCCAGGGGAATTCTACCTCTGAGCTATACCCCCAGCCCCATTTTATTTTTTATTTGGAAACAGGGTCTCGTTAAGTTGCCGAGGCTGGCTTTGAACCTGCTATCCTCCTGTTTCAGTCTCGCAAGTAGTGGGATTACAGGCGTGCACCACCACGCTTGGCTCCTTTTTATTTTTCATTTTGAGACAGGGTCTCATTAAGTTGCCCAGGCTGACCTCAAACTTGTGATTCTCCTGCCTCAGCTTCCCGAGTCACTGGGATTATAGGTGTGTGTCACCATACCTGGCTCAGATCTTACTTAGAGACATGAAAAGAGGAGAGGAATATGAAGTAGGGAGAAGGAAGATATACATCTGTGTACATATGTGATACGTATGCCGACTTACAGTGCACACTTTCTTGCTTAACAGTATATCTCGGAGCTTTTTCCTCATCATTTTAAAAATGGCTCCCTCGTCTTCAATTGTATTGTTGTACCACAGTTCTCTTACTAGTCTCTTGTTGGAGACATTTAGATATTGCTGCTATTGTGTTATTTAAAAGAACAGTATCATGAATAGTTTTATACAAGTTCTATCTCAGCGGGTCACAGTGGCACAGGCCTGTAATTTCAGTACTGGGGAGGCTGGGACAGGAGGATCGCAGGTTCGAGGCTAGCCTGGTCCACTTAGTGAGACGCTATCTCAAGAAATAAAAAGGGTGTAGCTCAGAGGTAGAGCGCACCTGAGTTCAATCTCTAGCACCACAAATAAATACCATCTTATATGCGTGTACTTTTCTCCAGGGGATGTATTCCTCGAAATGGCATTGTTGGTTCTGGCCATCTGGATTCATGGTTCTCTCTCTCTCTCTGAGCCGGGGTCTTGCTATGTTGCCCAGACTGGACTTTAATTCCCAGATTCAGGTGATCCTCCTGCCTCAGCCTCCCAAATGTGGAACTACAGGCATGTGCCACCATGCATCTCTGAGTTCATGATTCTCTTGGGAGATGGGGCTTTTCCTGGAGAAATCCCTCCTGGACACTAAATATCCAGACAGTGCGGTCACTAGATGCGCCTGTGGCCCTGACGGTCTGAGCTGTGGTCTCCATTCCCAAAGAACGCCAGCAAAGCATGGAATGGTGGACCACGGAGCTCTTCCTCAGGGAGAAAACTGGAGAGTGATCTCCACAGGTAAAACTGAGTTCATCCAGGACTGAGCTACTTGCTGACAGGAGGACCTAAGGTTCCATCTGGCAACTTAGCGGGTCTTGGCAACTTAGCGAGTCTTTCTCCCTCCCTC
>PVJS01048629.1:0-14981 GCA_004027185.1 Glis glis
CTGAGGCTGGCCGCGAACCCGGATCCTCCTGTCTCAGCCTCCCAAGTACTGGGATTACAGGCGTGCGCCACCACGCCCAGCGTCTTTTTGTTTTAAAGCAGGGTCTCACTAGTTTGCTGAGAGTCTTGCTAAGTTGCTGAGGCTGTTCTCGAACCAGTGATCTTCCTGTCTCAGCCTCCCAAGTACTGGGATTACAGGTGTGTGCCTCCACAGCGTGCTCAACTTAGACTTACTTCCCAGAAGACTAGAACCACCTGTTGCTCTTCTTTTGCACCCCCACAGGACACAGCAGAATGCTCTGCATGTAACTGACCCTAACTGATTCAACTTCTAAGTTACTCTGCTCTGGAATGATCCCACCAACCCACAGAGTTGGGGTGCAGATGGAGGAACTGATCCTGCAGCTCCTGAAGTTCAGCCCTGGAGTTGAACAAGAACACTGAAAGGGTTGAAGCTAGCCTTTGGGTTCAAGGACAGTCCAGGAACTGTCTGTGACCCAGCATAGTGTTTGAGCGACTTCGAGTTGGACAGGGCAAAAATAATGCCACTGAAATCACGATGTCTACTCAAGGCAAAATGTAGGGGTTCCCCTCAATCACAGGGAATTACCCCTGCACCTGTTACCCTAGTCATAAGTCCAACGACCATTGAAGAGGGATGGAGAGAAGGTGTGATGATCACACGCAGAGGGTCATCTTTACAGGAAAAATAACTCAATGTTATTGTTTCAATGGTGAGCTATCTACAGTACTCCTTTTGCTGGTGGAAGAGCTAGCACTATTACAATAAAAATCTAACAAAAATAATTGCAAATTTGTCAACTATTTATTTATTTATTATTTATTTATTTATTTATTTATTTATTTTTATTTTTATTTTTTTGCAGTACCGGGGATTGAACGCAGGGGAGTTCTACCTCTGTGCTACGCCCCCGGCCCTAATTTTTTTATGCTTTATTTTTTGAAACCGGGTCTCACGAAGTTGCGGAGGGCCTCACTAAGTAGAGAGAGAGAGAGAGAGGAGATAGATCGATCGATCGCGCGTACGCGCATGTGCGCTGAGGCTGGCCGGGAACCCGGATCCTCCGGTCTCAGCCTCCCAAAGTACTGGGATTACAAGCGTGCACCACCACGCCCGGCTTACTTATTTATTTTATTTAATGGTACTGGGGATTGAACTCAGGGATGCTCTACCACTGACCTACATCCCCAGCTCTATTTATTTTTGTGGTACTGGGGATTGAACTTGGGGGCATTCTACCTCTGAGCTACACCCTCAGCCCTATTTTTTTATTCTTTATTTTGAAACAGAGTCTCACTAAGTTGCAGAGGGCCTCACTAAGTAGCTGAGGCTGGCCGCGAACCTGCGATCCTCCTGTCTCAGCATCTCAAGTACTGGGATTACAAGCGTGCGCCACCACACCTGGCTTATTTTTTATTTTGAGACGGGATCTTGCCACTAAGCTGCCCAGGCTAGTCTTGAACTTGGGTTCCTCTTGCCTCGGCCTCCTGAGTAGCTGGGATAGCAGGTGTGTTCCACCATGCCTGGCTGCCAACTCTTTTAAATATTTAAGGTACACTGTGTGCAGTGACACACGCCATTAATCCCAGTACTTGGGTGGCTGAGATAGGAGGATCACAGGTTCAAAGCCAGCATGTGGTAATTTAGAGAGACAGTGCTTCAAAAAATAAAAAACAAAAAAGGGGCTGAGCATGGTGTCACACGCTTGTAATCCCAGCACTTGGGAGGCTGAGATAGGAAGATTGCAGGTTCGCGGCCAGCCTCAATAATTTAGTGAGACCTTGTTTCAAAAATAAAATATTAGCCAGGCATGGTGGCACACGCCTATAATCCGAGTACTTGGGAGGCTGAGACAGGAAGATTGAAGGATCAAGGACAGCCTCAGCAAGTAGTGAGACTCTCATCAATCTATCAAGACCCTGTTTCAAAATAAAAAAGAATAAGCCAAGCGTGGTGGTGCACACTTGTAATCCCAGGACAGGAGGATCACAGGTTCAAGACCAACTTCAGCAATTTAGTGAGATCCTGTTTCAAAATAAAAATAAAAATTGGGTTGGGGGTGTAGCTTGAAGGTAGAACACCCCTGAGTTCAATCCCACAAACTTTAGGTGTGGGGAACACACAAAAGCATGAGGAGGGGTCAGGATGGACGAAGCAGTTCCATGGATCAGTACCTCTAGGGTAGTGTTTTAGAGACCAGACCACTAGGACCACAGTTGGGAACCTGAAGGTCCTTTGATCTGTCCCCATTCAGCGCTTTCCTGGCCCTGTGTGTATGCCTTTCCCACTGAATTATAGATATAATGGACAAAATATTTGTCAGGTGCTTTCCAGATAATATCTGAGAGTAACTTAAAAAAAATCTCAGCTGAGCATGGTGGCGCATGCTTGTAATCCCAGTACTTGGGAGGTTGAGACCGGAGGATCCAGGTTCGCGGCCAGCCTCACCTACTTAGTGAGGCCCTCTGCAACTTAGTGAGACCCTGTTTCAAAATAAAGAATAAAAAACAGGGCTTGGGGGTACAGCCCGGAGGTAGAATGCCCCTGGGTTCAATCCCCCGTACCACACACACAAAAAAATCTCATCCGGGCATGGTGGCACATGCTTGTAATCCCAGTATTTGGGAGGCTGAGACAGGAGGATCACAGGTTTGTGGCCATCTTCAGGTATTTATTGAGGCCCTCTGCAACTTAGTGAGACCCTGTTTCAAAAGAAAGAATAAAAAATAGGGCTGGGGGTATAGCTCGGAGGTAGAATGCCCCTGGGTTCAATCCTCAGTACCACACACACACAAAAAAAGTCTGAAAGTAATCACAAAAGCTTCATGGAGATTCTAAACTGGGAGTTAGAAGGGGCTGTAGTCTAGTAGAGCAGTTTGGGGGTGGTGGGGTGCTGTTGTTAGGCTTGTTTAGGGAATAAATTAGGCTTCACAAATGTCAAAAGTGAATTGGTGTAGAACCCAGGAGACCTGTGTTTATATATATATATATATATATATATATATATGTATATATATATATATATATATATATGTGTGTGTGTGTGTGTGTGTGTCTGAGACACACACACACACACACACATACACACTGGAGATTGAACATTGAACTCAGGGGCATTCTACCTCTGAGCTACACCCCCAGCCCTATTTTATTTTTTATTTTTATTTATTTTTTATTTTATTTTTTGTGGTACCGGGGATTGAACCCAGGGGCACTCTACCTCTGAGCTACACCCCCAGCCCTATTTTTTAAACTTTATTTTGAAACAGGGTCTCACGAAGTTGTGGAGGACCTCACTAAGTAGCTGAGGCTGGCCGCGAACCCGGATCCTCCTGTCTCAGCCTCCCAAGTACTGGGATTACAAGTGTGCGCCACCAGGCCCGGCTATTTTTTATTTTTGAAACAGGGGCTTGCTGAGTTACTGTGCGCTGGCCTTGAATCTGTGATCTTCCTGTTTCAGTTGCCTAAGTACTGGGATTACAGGCGTGTGCCACTGTGCCTGGCTCATATATTGTTTAATGATTAAAAGATACTTTTGTGGCTGCTGTTTTTATTCTTGCAGCCTTATGAGGTAAGGAAGGTATGATCCCGTCTTATAGAAGAGACTGGGGGCTCAGTGGGTCCTGAACTCTTTCCTCGGCGATGTACTCTTTGTATAACCCTGTGTGCACAGGTGAGCGGTGGTGGGTGGAGGGAGTGAAGCGTGATGATGGGTGGATGGGGATGAAGAAAGCGGGAGTCGGAGAGGCATAAAAACCCTTTTCTCTTCTCAGGGAAGAGGGAAGAGCAGACTTGAGTGAGTCAGGCTCAGGTACCACCCGTTTTCTCCCACTCGGAGGTCAGGTCGAGCAGCCTGAAGGATCCGATGAGCCACCTGCCTGTGTGGGCTTTATCTTCACATGCTTGGGTGTGCACGATTCCCTGGGGAGATTTTCCAAGCAGAGACTTCTTTTTTTTTTTTTTTTTGTGGTACTGGGAATTGAACCCAGGGGCATTCTACCTCTGAGCTACACCCCCCCAGCTCTATTTTTTATTCTTTATTTTGTATTTTGGGGGGGTACTGGGGATTGAATCCAGGGGCATTCTACCACCAAGCTACACCCCCAGCCCTAATTTTTATTCTTTATTTGGAAATAGGGTCTCACTGAGTTGTGGAGGACCTCATTAAAGTAACTGAGGCTGGCCGCGAACCTGGATCCTCCTGTCTCCGCTTCCCAAGTAAGTACTGGGATTACAAGTGTGCACCACCACGCCCAGCTTTATTCTTTATTTTGAATCAGGGTCTCACTAAGTTGCGGAGGGCCTCACTAAGTAGCTGAGGCTGGCTACAAACCTGCGATCCTCCTGTCTCAGCCTCCCAAGTACTGGGATTACAAGCGTGTGCCACCACGCCCGGCTCCAAGCAGAGACTTCTAAAGGGACTTCAGGGCTGAGTGTCCTATGAACTAGTTCTGAAGAGTCAGTTGGGTGAGGGGGAGAAACAACAGCACAAGGGCAGGGAGGTGGGAGGGGTGGGGAGAGTGTTAGACAAAAGAAGAGCTGTTTATTTATTTAATTTTGGTACTGGGGTTGAACCCAGGGACATTCTGCCTCTGAGCTACACCCCCAGCCCTGTTTTTTTTTTTTTTTGAAACAGGGTCTGCCTAAGTTGCTGAGGCCGGCCTTGAACCTGTTACAGGCATATGCCACTGCATCTGGCTAAGAGATTATATTTTTACTTTGGTGGTTGTATGAAAGACATATTTCAACTGAGCCTCTCCTGTGTGGTGTCCAGGAGAGAGGGGAGCCTGCGCAGAGGAAGTAGTAGGAATGGTAGGGACACGTTTGGGAAAAGTTTTAGATAAGAATTTCAGGGCTGCCGGGCGTACCTGTAAAACCAGCCACTCAAGAAGGTGAGGCAGGAAGTTTGCAAATTGGAGGCCAGCCTGGGCAACTTAGTGAGACTGTCTTAAAATAAAAAAATAACTTTTTAAAAAAGATCTGAGCCGGGCATGGTGGCGCACGCTTGTAATCCCAGTACTTGGGAGGCTGAGACTAGAGGATCTGGGTTTGCACCAGCCTCAGCTGCTTAATGAGGCCCTCTGCAACTTATTAAGACCCTGTTTCCAAATAAAGAATAAAAAATAGGGCTGGGGGTGTAGCTCGGAGGTAGAATGCCCCTGCGTTTAATCCCCAGTACCAAAAAAAAAAAAAAAAAAAAAGGTCTGGAAGCTGGATGTAGTGGTATACACCAGTAATCCCAGTATTTGGGAGACTGAGACAGGAGGGTTGCAGGTTCAAGGCCAACCTCAATGATTTAGTGAGACCTTCAGCAACTTAATGAGACCCTGTTTCAAAATAAAAAATAAAACAGGGCCGGGGGTGTGTGGCTTGAAGGTAGAATGCCCATGGGTTCAATCCCAAGTACCACAAAAAAAAAAAGGAAAAAAGGGGGGGAGACTGGGAATGTAGCTTAGTGGTAGAGTGTCACTGGGTTTGATCCCCAGTACCACAAAAACAACAACACACACACATGCACATGCACACACATGCACACAATCCAGCACTGCATGACTGATGGGCGCATGCTCATTGAGTCCTCCCCATGTGGCAGGCCTGCCCCAGAGCTCTTGATATATGAACACTCCTACTGCCATGAGGTATAAAATAGCATCCTCACAAACTGACAAAGAAATGGAAGTGTGTGGTGACAGTGAACGTGGACTGGTGTAAGCAGCAGAGCCAGGGTCCAGCTGCGGGTCCGTTTCACTCAGAAGCCTTGACCTCAGTGGGGTGTGGTGGCGCACGCTTGTAATCCCAGTACTTGGGAGGCTGAGACTGGAGGATCCGGGTTTGCCGCCAGCCTCAGCTGCTTAGTGAGGCCCTCTGCAACTTAGTGAGAACCTGTTTCAAAATAAAGAATAAAAAATAGGGCCGGGGGTGTAGCTCGGAGGTAGAATGCCCCTGGGTTAAATCCCCAGTACCACAAAAAAAAAAAGAAGCCTTGACCTCAGCCCCCACAGGGTCCTGTCTCCCAGGGGTGTGTTAGGGAGACCGAGGAGCCTAGGATCATCCTCAGGTGTCATGTACAGGTAACTGAGGAAACCGAGATAGATGACACAAGAGGATAGGTAAGTTGTGAGGAGGATGGACTCAATTTTGGACTCTAGTTGTACTGTACAGAAAGAGCAATCCTGGCTGAGCATGGTGACACACGTCTGTAATCCCAGTACTTGGGAAGCCGAAACAGGAGGATCACAAGTTTGAGGCCAGACTCAGCAACTTGGTGAGGCCCTCAGCAACTTAGCAAGACCCTGTTGCAAAATAAAAAATAAAATATAGGGCTGGCGGTGTAGCTCAGAGGTGGAATGCCCTAGGGTTGATCCCCAATGCCAAAAATAAATAAATGAAAGAAAGAAAAAAAAGAAAGGCTGCGGATGAGGGACCACAGAGAGAACACCAATGTCTCTTTCTGCCCCCGCACCCTGAGCTGCACAATGCACCCCAGAGCCCTCAGTGTTCTGCCTTCTGACCCTCACTTCTGCTAGCCAAGGTGAAAAGGCTCTCCTAAGAGGGGGCCCCAAATGTGGACAACACCCTGTAGGGAGACAAGGCTGGAAGTGAAGGACTCAAGCTGGCAGGCTCCGGGAGCTAGCTCTTTGGCTCTGATGACAGGCAGACATTTGGTGAAAGAGGGAATCGGGAGCCTGGCCCCTTTTCCCAGCATGACAAGTCACCCAACGATCAACCGGTGGTGGAGTCTGATGAGACTGGGCTCGGGGGTCGGCAGCCCCCCAGGAGCAACTTATGCCGTCGGCTCCAACCTGCCAAGCCTGATGCTTCAGAGTCAGCATGCACAGATTTCCAGGAGTGCCTGACAGACTGGGCCTAAGTCACAGGTGAGGGGTGTTGGTTGGTGGTGGGGACCGCAGGGAGTCCCTGTAGAGGTCCTTGATTCTCAGCCTGACCCTGGACTGGGAGGCCCCTGTGTGAGTGGGATGAGATCGTGCTGGGCCCTCTGTTCTCTGAGGGTGAGGAATAGGCAGCACTTTGTGCCCAGGAACAGGACAGAGATTTCCTTCTCACATTGCTGTGAAGGGCGAAGGGCCCGTGGGCCAGAGCAAACATCAAAGAAAGCTTGAGAACTTAGGGACTTCTGGCAAGCAGGTCGGAACTGAGTGTCCTGAGACCACCGGAGAGGAGGAGGCCAGACAGCAATGTCTTTTTCCTCCCACCCATCCAACCCCCTCAGCACAGGGACTCCTCAAACTCAGGGGACACTCCCTCCTTTCGGGCTGGTCTGTACCCTGAAACCCTTTTAGCCTCCTCTCACCTCTAGGCTGTCCTTGGCCTCAGGCAAGAGGCACCCCTGCCCCCTGCCCAGCTGTCTTCAGCTCTTGTCCTTCCCTGGAGCTGTGAGGCTCCTAGCCCAGCTATCCCGTCTCCCAGTTCCTTGTATTCCTTCTGCATTTGTTTTTTTATCAGAAGCGGTGCAGGGTCCAGGAGTAATTGGGAAGCATCTCCCACCAAGGAGCAGCCCGAGCGCTTATTCTGCAAGTGTCGCAGCTCACGGACTGGGTAAGATTAAGACATGGTGGACCAGAGAAGAGGTGGCGGTAGCTGCAGATGGCCGATCAGCGGGGTGGCCTTAGGTGAGTGCCTCCTCTCTCTGGGTCACAAGGATGTTGCCTGAGTGATCTGTGAGGTACCAGTCATCTCTTAAAGGTGGGAAGGTTGGGGAATATTGGAGGATCTGGGAAGGAGTATCCAGCCAATCTGGGCCCACCCTACCTCCAACCAGCTTAATTCTGCCAGCAGGAGGAATGAAACCAGCTGTGGCCGGGCTCCTTGTCCTCCAGCTTATCCTGGGACCAACTCTGGTCACGGCCATCAATATGCAGACTGCCATCCAGAACTTCCGCACCATGAACATCGACTATCCCAAGGTCGAATACCCAAAGGGTTTCTATGGCTACTGTAATGGTCTTATGGCCTATGTGCGGGGCAGAATGAAGGAATGGTATTGCCCAAAGGTACATTATGTGGTGCATGCCCCCTGGAGCACCATCCGGAAGTTCTGCCAGCATAGCGAGAGCTTCTGTGAGAACTACAACGAGTACTGCACACTCACCGAGAGCGCCTTCCCGCTCACCATCTGCAGCCTGAGCTACCGACAGCCGCCCACCAGCTGCCGCTACAAGAGCACCCAAACCAACCGAAGGCTCTACCTGCTCTGCTCCGCCAAGTATGCGGCCCACCCGATAGGTATCATCGGACTCTTCTAGGGAATTTAATTCCCAAGCTACCCCTACCGTCCCCAGGCCACCCCGGGCCAGCTTGTTCCCATTTCCAAACTCTGATTGGTGCAGTAAGTCTTCTGCCCTGACTTCCAGGGCAGGCAGGACCCCTCCCAAGAGACCAGGTAGGTAGGAAAATGTCTGAAGCTTTGATCGCTATGCAGAGTTGCACTGTCTTTTAGGCTTTTTCCAACTTGTTTACCACACTTCCTTGCCACCCCCACCACACCATTCTCCCTCTCCCAGCGACAGTAGAACCCACCCAAGAAGCTGGCTGTGTCCAGTTGGCAGTGCCCGCGCATCCACTGGGCCAGGTCCCGACTCCTGGATGGAGGCCCAGGGCCTCAGCTCATGCCATGGCAACAGGCACCCAGCTCCAGTCTCCCCCTCCCCATGCTTCTTGTCTCCGTCTTCCCCATTTCCCCTCTAACTCCCTCCACTCACAACCCCACACGGTGGGCCATCTCCAGCTCTAGGAACCTCCCTGAGACCCTTAGAGACACTTTAGCCTCACTTCCCCACAAGCTGATTTGACATACTATGACTTAGCCAACACCCAAGAGACCCTATCTTGTCCCTCTGACCCTACACATCTATCACAGTCCAGGTTTTGTTGGGAGAGAAAGAGAAGCCATGTTGGGCAGCCCGACTGAGTCTCCAGCTTGCTCTTTAAAGTCACTGATTTTTCCTTCATATAACCTGTCCTTTCCTCGTTCCTTCCACCTGGGCTGTTTCCCCCAATACTCCCAACTGCCGCTAGTCACCTGCCTTCCTCTGTCCAACCTCTTCCTTCACTCCTCCTCATCTTGGCCCACTGGAATTTTAAGTTATTTTCTCACCCATTCCTCCCAAGACACCTGTATCCCTTTCCCCCCAGTAGCTCCTCCCAACATCGTCCAAACTCCAGGGTCTACTGCTGACAAGGCAGTGGATGAGTCAGGCCCAGCTCCAGCCGTGTGAAGTTTCAAAACCACATTCAAGTTAAGAGAGAACCAATGGGGGAAACTGGGTGAGGACTACACAGGCCTCTCTGTTTTAGTTTTGCAACTTGTGAATCTGTAATCATTTCAAAATAAAAAGTTAAAAACACATCTGACTCAGTTCTGATTTAATTCCTTTCTCCTACTCTCGGTGTCCTGGAGGTCACCCACCTCTGGCCATCTTCCTGGGTTACTCCTGGCAGTCAAAAAAGCCTTCCGAGCCAGGCCTGGTGGTGCACGCCCGTAATCCCAGTACTTGGGAGGCTGAGACAGAAGGATCGCAGGTTTGAGGCCAGTCACAGCAACTTAGTGAGGCTCTCAGCAACTTAGTGAGACCCTGTTTCAAAATAAAAATGAATAAAATAGGGCTGGGGGTGCAGCTCAGAGGTAGAATGCCTTTGGGCTCAATCATCAGTACTGAAAAAAAAAGCCTTCTGGTTGGGGATGTAGCTCAGTGGCAGAGCACTGTCCTAGTATACACAAGACCCTGGGTCCAATCCCCAGAACCATAAAAAATAAACAGATAAAATATAAAGATCTCCTGTTCCATGGGTACCATGATGGAGGTGGGGTGGGTAAAACTCGGTTCTGGGCTGGGTGTTGAAAATGAATTCTCCCTTCTTCCAGCTCTGGAACAAATTTGTAATAGGAGTCAGGCTGCCCTACCTGGCTTCTATTTCTCGAAACAAGATCTGAATTGCAACAGATGAGGAAGGTCAGAGAGACAAGAAAGAGCCTAAAAGGTGACAGCTAGGTCATAGCATGTCAAATCAGGAATCACTACTCCCTTTTGGGAGATAGGAGGGGTGGGTATCAGTGATGTCGAACACAGTAAATAAATACTTTTGCCTCCACACCTGGGCTCATCTCTGATCTCCAGATACATTCCTCAGTCCTGTTCTTAGCAGCAGTTGCAGAGGCGGCTGCTCACCGAGGGCTGGTAGGCACCAGGCTAAGTTGGGTACAGGTCATGCGCCTTCTCGGGCCTTCTCCCTCTCTTTTCCATGGTCCAGTCTGTCCCTCCCCCTCATCAGACAGAGCAGAGTAGCTGCTGCACACACTGATGTTTATTGTTTCTCAGGCTCCCTGGTGTGGAAGACGCAGGGTCGGGGGACTCACAGGCCATGACGAGGCTCTCTACTTGGAGGTCTTCTTATCGTAGGTGCCGGCACTCTTGTAGCCACTCACGTAGCCCGAGTTGTCGGTCACCTGCTCCCGGCCGGCGATGCCCTTGCCCTTGCCGCTCTCGTCAAAGCGCTCCTTGTGGCTGCCGGTGTACTTGCTGGTGTCTGTCAGGCGGTTTACCCCACCCACAGTTGTTGCTTTCTGCAAGCCAGAGGTTGGGTGTGAGCCCTCTTCCTCCCCCCCCCCCCACGGTCACAGCCCTTCCCCAGAGGTGGCCTTAGCTCCTTGGTGAAGCGCTCGGAGCAACTGCACTGCCTCTGGCACGGTGCTGCTTCCTCGGGGCCCAGATGCAGCCGTGGGCATGAGCTGTGGCCCACTCATGAGGCAGGAGTGCGTGTGGCATGTGGGGAGGGAGGAAGAGTTCTTTTGGCCGGGCTGCCACAGGAGAACGTCAATCCTAGACCCAATGTGTAGAGTAGAAAGAGCTTTCCATATAGAGGGGATAATTAAGGAGAAGGGTGGGTGAAGGCAGGAGGTCTGAGATTAAACCTTAAACAGGAGCAGGAGGACTGGGGATCAGGTACCGTGCCTCTATGCTAATGTCCCCCAAAAGCCACTGAGCCCTAGATGCCTGGCTTGGGTACTAGAGACTCGGGAATGAGTCTAAATTCTACTATTGAAATGACCTTGCTATGGTGAGGGGTGTAGACCCCCCACAGCACCTGGGGCAAGTTGCTTCCCCCCTCTGACTCTGGGCCACAGCTGCCTCATCTCTGGAATGACTATGTGGTCTCTAAGGTCTGTTCCAGTACCAGCAGGACCCCACAGGCTTTCTGCCCTGTTTCCTACAGCTGTACCGTCGGCAGGTTTGGGACATTGGAGGAAGAGAGAGGAGACCAGAGCAGCAAGGACTTAGGGAAGCAGAGTCAAGGGCTAGGGACGAGGAGATCGCTCACAGTAGTGCCAGCGGTGGCTGGGTCCTTGCCCTCCATGAGTTTACTAACGCTCTCCAGGGCTTCATCTGGGTTCTTTCCCTTGAACCGCTTCTGGCCCAGCTCCTTCATTGCTTCTTGGAACTGTGGGAACGTGATGGTTCGGGCATTCTTGGCCCTGGTCAGTGAGACAGAAATCCAGAAACTTTAGAGTACGAACCCATTCCCTTCCCAGGTCCAACCTTTCCCCTACCCAGACTTGGCCTCTTCTGTCCTACCACCGACAGGTCAGGCCCCACTAGGTGCTTGGTAGGCCCACTACAAGTGTCCCTTCCTCCTGGACCCCCACGCCACCTGGGCTCCTTACTTCACTTTGCTGAACACAATGTCCACGTCGGTGGAGGTGACCATCTTGCCATCCATGATGCCACAGTCTTTGCATAGCTTGGAGAAGTTCTTGTTGTTTATTTCAGTGCCGTTGCTTGAGGAGTCTCCGAAGACAGCAAATCGCTGGAAGGTTTTCTCCGCTTCTGATGCCATGGGCAGGTGGAGGTGGGGAAGGGTGGGAGGGGGGCGGGGGAGCCTGGGGGTGAGGGAGGAGGGGAAGGGAGGAGGACTGAGGAGTAATGAGGATGGGGGTTCTGATAAGTTCATTGGCCACAGGAACAATTCCCCTCTTCCCTCCCTCCCCATGCCCACCCCACCTGCTGCAGCCACAGCAGTCACCCCTTCCCAGAGCTAGGCATGCTGGGTACTGAGTAACCCCCCTTCCCCACCGCTTTTGTGTACCTAAGAGTGCCCGGGTGGTTCACTGACCCTTCCCAGCCTTCTGTGTAAGTGTGTGCAGGTATGTGGGAGCAGGTGGCTGGGAGACAGAGGGGGTGGAGCAAGGCCTCTGTGACCTCAGCAGTGTTTCTGTGACATCACCTCTGGCTCCAGCTGTATCTGGTCTTTGGAGGAGGGGCTTTTGTTCTCTCTACCTCAAATGCTGACTTGAGCAAGTGGCCAACCTGGCCTCTTCACATGATCAAAGTCCCCTCATTCTAGCCCAATTTCCCAATCCTCAGGGCCCTGGTCAACTTGCCTTGTGCTTTGCCCCATAACAAGAGCTAAGGAGAGCCCAGGGAAGGTGTCTTAGTCTGTTCTGGAGGCTGCTGGGAGGTGTAAATTCAAGGCGCCAGCAGGTTCAGTGTCTGGTGAGGGCTGCTTTCTAGTTTATAGGTAGTGCCTTCTTACTGCATCCTCACCTGGTGGGGTGAAGGGGCAAAAGAGCTCCCTTAGGCCTATTATAAGAGCACTGATCCCATGACTCCCCAAAGGCCCCACCTCCTATTATTATAATTTTGGGAGATAAGATTTTACAAGATGAGTTTCGGGGGAACACAAACATCAGACCATAGCGGTTGGGATAAATGGTTGACTTTATTCCAACATTGCCCCCCTGCAGGCTCAGTGTAGTAACCAGCATGGAGAATCCCACTGGCTTCGGCAGATCCACCTCAACTGGAACTCTGAGAGGCTTCCAGGGTTGGCCAAACGGAAAGAGCAGGGGTCTTGGGTATAACAGATTTGGGCAGGTCAAGGTAAAAATGGGTCACAGTGTATGTGTAGGGGGTGAGTCTCAGACTCTAAAAAGCTTCCAGAGAAGTTTCTGTGTAAGTCAAAAATGTCCCTGAGGGGTTTCTCTCTTTGGCATTTTCTCTGGCTCAAAACCCTATAAAATAGATGAACTTCAGGAATTCTAAAACAGAATAAGTAGATTGACTTCCCTCCCTTTCCTATCTAACCTGTCACTAATTCCTATAAATGTGTTTTTAAAATCCTATAAATCCATTCCTATTACTTCCACCTTATTCAAGCCCTTTTACTTCATATCTGGATGACTAATCTAGCTTCTAAATGACCTCTTTCAAGCTGGGCGTGGTGGTACATGCCTGTAATCCCAGTACTTGGGAAGCTGGGATAGGAGAATCACAGGCTTCAGGCCAGTCTCAGCAATTTAACAAGGCCCTCAGCAACTTAGTGAGACCCTGTTTCTAAATAAAAAAATAAAAAGGACTGGGGGTGTAGTTTAGAGGTACAACACCCCTGGGTTCAATCCCCCCCCACACACACACACAAAAAGAAAGAAAGAAAAAGACCTCTTTCCTAAGTCTACTATTTCACTCCCACCACATAATCTATCTCTATTACCCTCTCCCTATCAGGTGAATGTCACAAAACAGTATCTTCTATCCATCACTTCTGCTCAAGGATTTGCAATGGAGCCTGGTGTGGTAGTGCATGCCTATAATCCCAGGACGGGAAGTTGAGACAGGAGGATCACAGGTTTGAGGCCAGCTTCAGCAATTTAGCAAGACCTTGTTTCAAAACAAAAAATAAAGCCGGGCATGGTGGCACACACTTGTAATCCCAGTACTTGGGAGGCTGAGACAGGAGGATCACAGGTTTAAGGCCAGCCTCAGCTTAGTGAGGCCCTGTTTCAAAAATAGAATAGGGCTGGGGTTGTAGCTCAGAGGTAAAATGCTCCTGCGTTCAATCCCCAGTACCACAAAAAAGAAAAAAATATGTGATGGCTCAGGTCTTCTTTGCCTAGCACTTAGGGACCTGTACACTCAGCCTTGATCTCTCTCTTTTCTCCCCTTTTTTTTTTTTTGGTACTGGAGATGGAACCCAGGGACATTCTACCTCTGTGCTACACCTCCAGCCCTATTTTAATTTTTATTTTGAAACAGGGTCTCACGAAGTTGCAGAGGGCCCACTAAGTTTCTGAGACTGGCTGGGAACCTGGGATTCTACTATCTCTGATCTATCTTACCAAGCACCCACCTCTCACATTATCCTTCAACCTGAGCCACAATGGCCTGTTATACACTTGAGAAGCTACCCGGGAGGAGAAAGAGCATAGTCCCTGGAGTCGAATGTGTCTGCGTGGGGATTTGTTTTTGTTTATTTGTTTTGTTTTGTGCTATTGGGGATTGAACCCAGGGGCATTCTACATCCCAGCAACATGGGATTTGAGTCCTAGGCATGTCATATACTAACTGGGTGGCTTTGGGCAAGCCACTAAATATCTCTGAGCTTCAGTGAGTAGGGACAATAATCCCTACACCACTGGAGACCACATCTGGGAAGCGCCTTGCACGTGGTATCTACTCTTCAATTCTTCTAAGAAACTTGTGTGTTTGTGCCTCTCCCTCATGCTTTCTCTGCCAGGAGAGAATGCCTTTTCTCTCACTTGTATATTCCATGCTTGTACTTCTCATCTAGGTGGTTCACCCGAGAAACAAAGTCCTTTCTGTCCTCTGGATTAAGATAATAGCATGAGCGGGGCATGGTGGTGCAAGCCTGAAATCCCAGTACTTGAGAGGCTGAGACAGGAGGATCGCAGGTTCAAGACCAGCCTCAGCAACTTAGTGAGACTCTTAGCAACCTAGCCAGATCCTGTTTCAAAACAAAAAATTTGAAAAGAGCTAGGGGTGGAGCTCGGAGGTAGAATATCCCTGGGTTCAATCCCCAGTACTACACACACACACACACACACACACACACACACACACACACTGGCTCTTAGTCTGTGGGTTGCAGCCTCCTCCAGGTGAGGGTTTCTGAAGAGTCACTGGATTTTTTTTTTTTTTTTTTTTTTG
>PVJS01048630.1:0-14981 GCA_004027185.1 Glis glis
TAAGTAGAGAGAGAGAGAGAGAGACAGGGAGAGAGAGAGAGACAGAGAGAGAGAGAGAGAGACAGGGAGAGAGAGAGAGAGAGAGCGTGCGCGCGTGCGCGTGCGTGCGCGAGCTGAGGCTGGCCACGAACCCGGATCCTCCGGTCTCTGCCTCCCAAAGTACTGGGATTACAAGCGTGCGCCACCATGCCTGGCATCTCTTTAAATATTTTCTTTAATTTGGTTTAACATTAATTTTTAGAGCTCAAACCAGATCATTCTCAATCTTAGTGCTTCTTTCATGTATTCTATGAGTTTTTATTCATAAAATTTGGTCAAACATATTCTTATACTTTACGGCTTGTAAGCTGGAGATTTACAAAACTCCAGCTTATACAAAAAAATTTTTTTATCCAATACTGAGGATTGAACCCAAGTACGCTATACCACCGAGTTACACCCTCAATCCTTTTAGAGACACGCTCTTGCTAAGTTTCCCAGGCTGACTTCGAACTTGCAATCCTCCTGGCTCAGCCTCCTATGATAATGTATGCCACCATACCTGGCTATATACAAAACTTTTAACAAAAACTTTTAAACAAATATCCACATAAATTTGGAAACTATTTGTTTGTTTGATATTGCAGATTGAACCCAGGGACATTGTACCTCTGACCTACACCCCCAGCCCTTTTTTATTTATTTATTTTGCTTGTGGTAAGTTTATTGTAAGATAATTTACAAACATCTTGCTGTCTTTATTAATTCAAACAATGGACCATATTTCTTCTGACAAAGACAGAAGTAAGCTAAAAAGAAAGAGCAGCTCACAGAATTCTCCTTCTTTACCTCTTGTATGGGGACGGAACTTGATTTTCATTAATCCAGAGCTGCAGCACCAGAGATCATGTCAAAGTCAACTTATCAATCATCTCAGACGCATTCTTGCTGGTGTTGTCCATGGCTGCAATCCTGGCGCTCTTCTCGCTGGTGGTGGACTCCTTCAGGGAGTAGTAGATGATGTTGGCCAGCTTGTACTTTTGGTAATTTTGCAGCACATCAGCATCAATATCATCGTAGATGCTCATGCGCTCAGCACTTGGAACAGTATTAAGAGAAAAGATGGGTTTTTCTTCTGTCTTATAAGAGATAACAGACCTGAATTGATAAAAGATGATAGAGCCTTCATCAAACTTGTATCTAGAATTTAGTAATTCGAGAGCAATGACCGATGCATCTCCAAAAGTAGGGGGCTTTCTTCCCACGTCTTCGAATGTCACCGGAAACTGGTCAGAATGAGCCCTATGAAGGATGCCCTGGATTTTATCACCAACTCCAACCAGCATAACCTCTTCGCCAGCTGCGTGAGCGAAGCCACCTCGCTCTTCATCTGCTTAGCAACTGAGGATTGAATAGCACCACAGAGCCCCCGATCCTAGGACACACCTATGAGGAGGTGTTTCTTCTTGTCTTCGGGTGACGTAATATCAGCTTTTTCATACAGGGCCAGAGATCCTGTCCTGTGCACTCGGGCCGGCATCAGCTCCCTCTCGGCGCGGGCATACTTTGCTGTTGCTACCATTTTCATGGACTTGGTGATTTTCTGGATGTTTTTGATGGACTTCAGTCATCTGATAATATCTTTCAAAGCTGCCATGTTTCGGACTTGGATCCATTGCAGCTGCAAGGCCCAGGGCGATAGCCCAGCAACATTCGCTCAAGAGAACATGGTGGTGCTGGCCTTGCTGAAGGTCGGGCAGACAGGCACCTTTTTAATTTTTGAAACAGAATCTCACTAGGTTGCTGAGAGTTTCACTACGTTGCTGAGGCCGTCCTTGAATCTGGGATCCTTCTGTCTCAGCCTCTGAAGTAAAAGGATTATCTGAGGTGTGAATTTGCATGAGCACGCGTGCATGTGTGTAGGTGTATAGGTGTAGATTTATCTTTATAAATCCACACCCTCTTTCTTGGCACCCTCACACTTCTATCCATAGTCAGGAGGCAGGTCAGGGATGAGGGTACACACACTTAACTATGGGAAAGCAAACTTAAAAGTGTCTATCAAATGCCTGACCATATTTATGTGACCAGATAAAAGCATGGTTAACTTACCAAGTGCATTAGACAGGGTTCTTTAGAGAAAAAGAACCAGTATGAAAGACAGACAGATTTAAAGAGATTTATTATAAGAAATTAGCTCATGTAAGCCGGGCGTGGTGGCGCATGCTTGTAATCCCAGTACTTTGGGAGGCGGAGACCGGAGGATCTGGGTTCACGGCCAGCCTCAGCTCTCTCTCTCTCTCTCTCTCTCTCTCTCTCTCTTTCTCTCTACTTAGTGAGGCCCTCTGCAACTTCGTGAGACCCGGTTTCAAAATAAAGTATAAAAAATAGGGCCGGGGGTGTAGCACGGAGGTAGAACGCTCCTGGGTTCAATCCCCAGTACCGCAAAAAAAAAAAAAAAAGAAATTATCTCATGTAGTTACAGAGGTTGAGACGTCCTAAATCTGCGATCAGCAAGCTGGAGACCCAGGAAAGCCGATATATAGTCCCAGTTCCCGTCTGAAGTCTGAGAATCAGGAGAAGCAATGATGAAATTTCCACTTGAAGAGCTGGCAAGTTGGAGACCCAAGAAAAGACAATCGTTTAGGTTGAAATGCTTCAACTCACTCAGATAAGCGGAGTTCTCTTTTATTTGAGAGAAGATTAGACTTTTTGTTCCATCCATTCCCTCAGCCTACCCATACTGCCTGAGGGCCCTCTGCTTTACCCAGTTTACCCATTTGAATGTTAATCTCATCCAAAAAATCCTCGTAAACATAACCTGAGTAATGTTTGACCAAATATCTGGGCATTCCACTGCCCAGTCAAGTCGACACATGAAATTAACCATAGCACCAAGCTAACGAGCCACAAACAGTACAGCCCAGAGCTCTCCAATCTATGGTTCTAGATTTTTTTCATGAAGATCATATGAGGTCCCACGTGATGGCGTTTCACCACCTACTTTGAAAACTGTAAGATCGTACAATTTTGTTGCGATCCATCTATTTAACCAACTAGAACTAGAAAAAAAAATCAATGAGGTATTACACAGAGGCCACCAGCGGGTCAAGAACCTACCATCACTTGTCAAAGGTATGAAAATTTTCTGGCACTTCACCTAGGTCACCTTGGCCATCCACGGCCCACAAATCTCTCCCATGACCTTGTTTTTTGGCACGATTTGACACACAACACTTGAAGACTCAATGCTAAGTCCAACTGTCCTCAACAACCCTTACTAGTTAAAGCAGTCATTGGACCCTCAGGCTCAGCCAGCAAGCACCACTACTGTGTTTACCATGGCCATCTAAGAGGTCTGCAAGGTGATGAGGGTTTAGAGTGACCACTTAGGAATTGAGAATATGCTGAGAGTTTCTAAAATCAGCTCTTCTAGTCCTTGAAACACTGTAAAGATCTGGCTTGCTTAAGAAATACCAAAACAAAACAAAAAACAAAAACAAAAACAAAAAACAAAAACCCACAATCCAAGGAAAAAGAAAGAAGCTTTTTGCTGAGGGTCAACTATTTTGGGTTGTCTGTGGGAAAGAGGTGTAATAATTCACAGAACAGGTTTTTATACCACGAAACAAGGAGAACTGCCTTTCAGAGAAAATATGGAGAACCACCTTTCTTTATAGTGGAGGGAGAGGCGTCAAGCTCCCTGTGGTATAACAATACCTGTGTAAGCCCCCTCTGACTCACGGGGCCTGTTGAAACAGCTGTTGTCCACAATGAACACCACCACACTTCCTCCACCCACCCTCATTCACCACCTACCCCTTCCTTGGAGACACAAATAGCCTTTGGATGGAAATAACTAACTGAAGCAGATCTGCTAATTTATTTCACCCCCAAACTTGATATTTATGGAGCATTTACTAGTGCCAGGAATCTTGCATGCATATTCTTAATTAAATTTCCCACTAAACACCTGTAGTGGTTTTATTTATTTATTTATTTATTTTTCTTTCATTTGACAGATGATGAAACTGAGGCTTTGAAGGGTTGGCCAGCTCACCCAGGGTCACACAGTAAGTGGAAAAGCTGACCCTGGGAATCCAGTGCACAGATCTGTCCACCTTGGGCTCCTGAGCTTTTCACCATTTATCCTTAAATCATCACTTAGTGCATCTCTGTTCAAATTTAGAAATCACAAGAACTTGCCTGTATGATTTAAAGCAACCTTTACAAGAAATCTTAGGATATTTCAAAGGATGAAGATCTCCTATATGTGCAACCATAAAAAAAAAAAAAAGTGCGCCGGGCGTGGTGGCGCACGCTTGTAATCCCAGTACTTTGGGAGGCGGAGACCAGAGGATCCGGGTTCGCGGCCAGCCTCAGCTCTCTCTCTGTCTCTCTCTGCCTCTCTCTCTGTCTTTCTCTCTCTACTTTGTGAGGCCCTCCGCAACTTCGTGAGACCCGGTTTCAAAATAAAGTATAAAAAATAGGGCCGGGGGTGTAGCGCGGAGGTAGAACGTCCCTGGGTTCAATCCCCGGTACCGCAAAAAAAAAAAAACACAGTGATTCTGAGCCTATTGGTTAAAAGAAATGTCCCTATGCTGTTTATATTTGGGTCTTAGAATATAAATTTAAATTATTTTTTTAGATTCTTAAAAAGAGTTCAACCACTTATGGAGGCAATGAATATCTTGAGTCTAACTTCTTTGTAACTCTTTTCAAAATCATATGACTAAAACCAAATTTGATTTAATTAACACAACTTGAGAGCTAGTGGAGAGGATGATAGAATTGCACAGAGCTCAGCTTAACTAAGCTGAACGAATGTAATTCCCACTGGCAGGGAACACACTGATTAATTAAAGACATGGACAAGCAAACAAAAACGTTGAAACCACCTCTCCTGCTACAGCAGGACTTTGGCTTTAATTGGCCTGGTGATGAGCAGACCCACCCAGGCCACTTCATTAGCCCACCAATGGTCTGACCGTACTTCCTATGAAACTGAATTTGGGGATCCCATTTATGGTATTACAGCTGGGTATAGGAAAATGTAATACAGACCCCTTCTCCCACCCTCTCATGCTTGACCCATCTGGGCCCCACCACAACCTTTCCAGGGACATTCTGCCCACAGACCATCATGGCCTTGACGACCACCTGGTCCACACACCACAGAATGTTTTTCTATTCCTTAACCTTTAAATGTTCCAAGACAACATCTGCTTCCGCTCTCCTGCTTCCTCTCCCTGCGTAACTGTTAGTTGACCTTGTCCTGGTATTTTCCTATAAAGGATACACTCACCCAACAGTGGTAAGCTAAAGTTCTCTTCAAACGCCATCCCTGCCTTGATTATCCCATCCCCACCCCCATCCCCATCCCTGCCTCACTCATCCATTTCCATCCCTGTGTTGCTTAATAAACTCCCCTGCTTGGACCCTCAGTCTATCTCTGTGCCTGTACCATTTCTTTCCTTCCTTCCTTCCTTCCTTCCTTCTTTCCTTCCTTCCTTCCTTCCTTCTTATTTATTTATTCATTTATTTATTTAGTGGTACTGGGGATTGAACCCAGGGGCATTCAGCCTCTAAGCTATACCCCTCACCCTTTTTATTTTGAAACAGGATCTCACTAAACTGCTGAGGCTGGCCTTAAACTTTCAATCCTCTTGCCTCAGCCTCCCAAATTCTGGGATTATAGGTGTGTACCACCATGCCTAGCTACAAGCCGGGTTTTCTATAACATCAATATAAAGGCAATGTTAAATCAGCAGCTATTCAAGGGAGTACTGAGCACTAAGCCATGTCTGACCACAGGAAGTTTCTGTAAATTACACCCACTCTACCGATCTGATCCAACTCCACCCCCACTTCTTCTCAGAGCTCCTTCTTTTCTCTCTTGTCCCACCATGAGAAGCAATATACTGCAGGGGTTTCAGAGAGGGACAACGTGCATCCAATGCCACTTAATCAGCTGATGATGCTGAAGAAGCTATTTCACCACCCAAGCCTCAAATGTAATTGAAAACAATTCATAGAGCTGCCCCTAGAGCTGCTGCAAATGTTGGATGGATAATATAGGTCAAGCACTTTGCCAATGACTGACACACAATAAATGCTTTTTAAAAAGCAGTTTCCTGGAATGTCTAACCCTCTCCTCTCCATTTCTTCAAATCCTGGGGTTTTAAATGGCTGAGAATGGAAGCCTGGCTTAAGCTTTCCTCTTCCATGAAGTCTCCCTGACTCTTCCTTAATGGAATCACATCCCCTGAATAGTCAACACCACGCACTTCAGCTTTGGATAATAGGCTTATTAGACACCTGAAAAAGTGATGGTTGTGGTGGGGGGGTTGGAAAGAGAGGGCAAACAGGCACACACCGATGGCAGAGTGCTGCTCAGGCTGATCTGGGCTGGCAGACCTCCAGTGTCCCCAACAGGGTCCATAGCCTGTCCTTCTGGCTCACCCTCTTTCCTCCTCAGTCTTTTGGTTTCTAGCTACATACCCTAGGGGAAGGCCACGCCTTGGTTTCTCTATCTGTCAAATGAGCTCATCCTACTTTCCCTGGCAGAGTCAGAAAGCACCAGATCCTCATGTCACACCTCTTCCAGCTCCTGATCTGGGATCTTCCCGGCACCTGTGACCTGGGTGTGGGAGGGCGCGTGACCCCGAAGTCAGGCGACTTGCATAGTTGGCGACTCGAGAGGCCTCCATATCCTCTGAGTGAACAGGACATGTTGTCCCTGCTTTTCTCCACCCCCTCCGAAGTCTGGAACCTCTCTCCAATCAGGCCAGGAGCCAAAAGCTACTAGCACCCAGGCTGCCAGCAGCGAAGTGCCCAGGGCTGTCTGATGTAAACACTGATGGGGGATGATGGAAGTTTGGCTCTGCCTGTCCCTTTCTGTGCTATCTGCCGCCAAAGGCCTGGGGCTTTCATCTGCTGGGCCAAGCAGAGTTAAACAACAACATTACTCCCCCCTGCGTGGAGTTCCACCCCTCCCTCTGGCCACTGTCTCAAAGGAAGTAAGCAGTAAGGAGGGGACAGCCTCTGCCATTTAGACTTCCTGTAAAGGGGGAGGGTGTGGGAGAGGCAGCCAGACTGCTTCCTTCAGCACTGGCCTTGTGACTAATCCCAGGAAGGGCTGAGAAACAGACAGGGGCTTGGAGACTTCTTTTGGCTGGAGAAAAAGAGGAGCTTTCTGATCAAAGGCACTAATCCAATCTGTAATCAGGTACAACCTGTCGGCCACAAGGTTTTCTTCTGGAAATTGTGGGAGAAGGTCCCTGGTAAGAGTGACCAGCAGTCCAAGGCAACTCGGTACCAGGGCGCCATGGGAAGGAAGCAGCTATTCCGGGGAGCCATTATGAGGGCCACTGCGTACAGAATACAGGTGAAACCCAGCAGGGTCTCCACTTGCCAAACCATGTGCTACATCTGCCCAGAGGAGCTGCGCTTTCCAATTCTCGCAGAAGCTCCATAAACACTAGTATGGGTCCCATGTGCATTCATGTGCCTGCACCTCCTGATGGCCGTGCTGGGTAATTTTCCAGCTAGATCAATAGCATCCTTACAGCCAACTGCTCTCCTGCATACTTACCCCTGCTGCCATGACTTATTTCTTCTTCCTTCCTTTCTTCCCCCTTCCCCAATACATTCTCCCTCTCCTCTTCTCCTTTTCCTTCCTGTTCTTTTTACTCTCTCTTTTCCTACTCTTCCTTGCTTCCAATCTATTCATCACTTGCTAGATGGCCAGCTTATCCCTACTCACAATCATTCTTGAAGAAGGGGGACAGATAAAAAATGGAGGGGAGCCACAAAGAAGAAAGTCTTTGATATTCAGAATACAGCCAGTTTCCCTTCTTTCTAAAGTGTGACCTTGGAATAAATGTCAGGTCATGTTAGGAGATGGCATAAAATATCAGGATAGTAGATTTGAAAATTTTTGACCAGAAAGAACTTAAAGAGGTTATTTAGCTTTGCCCTATAGACAGTCATAGACACAAATGCAGAGAGATAGAGGACCTGAGTTCTATTTTCCTTTCTAGGTGACTGCTATGCTCAGCAGAGTAATGTCCCTTGCAAGTCCAGGGATGTCCATACCCCAAGCCCCAGAACCTGTGGATATATTAGCTTATGTGGCCAAAGAAATTTATAGATGCAATTAAAACTATTTATCAATTGACCTTAAAAGAGGGAAATTATCCCAGATTATCTGGCCAGGTCCCATTCAATCTCAAACCCTTAAGCAGGGAAGTTTCTCGAGCTAAAAGCAGAAGTATGTGGCCAAAGAACAAGCAAGAGAGATGCAACAGAAGGGGATGTGGTAGAGATTTGAGGTGTGCAAGGAGCCAACATACCATTGCTGGCTCCGGGATAGATGGATCGATGTGAAAGGACCATAGGACCATAGGAAGGCCTTGAGGAGGTCATGGAATTGTGTCAGAAGGAATGTGGGCAGCCACTGAGACCAATGACCAGCCCCTGGCTGAGAGCCAGCAAGGAAATATAGACCTCAGTTCTACAACCACAAGGAACTGAATTCTGCCAACAACATAAATAATTCTTCCCCAGAGCCTTCATCAAGGAAGAGAGCCCCACAGTCACCTTGAACTTAGCCTGTGATGAGACCAGTATTAGACTTCTGACCTACAGAATTATGACATAATAAACAGGTGTTATTTGAAGACACTATATTTGCAGTAATTTTTATAGCAGCAATAGAAAACAATACCCAGAGACCTTTGAGCTATTAAAACATAAGAAGACTCTAAAACATGGCGAGAAGAGAGGAGACCCAGGGGACTTCATGACCCAAGGAATGGCGAGTGGTCATTTCCCTGTGTTTACTTTTTATTGTGTACATCGCAGACAAGGAGCTGAAGGAAGTCGTAATCCAGGAACACCAATGGATTCACACACAAAACTCCCCAAAGAAAGCCTACCTCCTCTAGCCAAAGGACCAGGAAAGGGACAGGCTAGCAAGACATACAGTTTTTAGACAATAATTGTTCGATTGTAGGCAAATACCACAGGAAGAATAAACGGTGGCTCTAATCCAAACCTATGCCAGCAAATGCTGAGTAGGGAGTCTATAAAGTTCCAGCTCACTCGACCATAATATGAGGAAATAAACATCAGTAACAAAAATAACAAGAAAGTCTCCAAATATTTGGTAACCTGACAATATACCTTGAAATAATCCATGGTTCAAAAGGGAAGTATCAAGGAAATAAAAATATATTAAACTTCATGAAAATAAGAATACTACATATGGTATTGAAATTTATGGGATGCAGCTAAAGCAGTGCAGAGAGAAAATTTCTAGCATGAAACACCTGTATTAGAAAAGTGGGAAAATCTCAAATTAATATTCTAAGCTCCCATCTCAAGAATCAGGGGGAGCAAAATCGAAATAGAAAGGAAATAACAAAGATAATAGCAGAAATAAATGAAATCGAAATGAAAAAATAATGGAGAAAACCAAAGAAACAAAGAGCTAATTCTTTAAAAAGCTCAATAAAATTGGCAAACCTCTAGCAAGATCTATTTTTAAATGGGAACAGAGACAAAAATTTCCTATATCAGGAATGAAATCAGGGATATAATGCAGACCCTGGAGATATCAAGAGATAAAAAAGTAATGTGACAAACAACACTACACACATAATCTTGTCAACTTGGGTGGAATAGGCCGAATCCTCAAAAAATGCCAACTGCCACAACTCATCCAACATGAAATAGAACATGTGGATAGACCTGCAACGATTAAGGAAATTGAACTTATAATTTTAAAACCCTCAAAAAAGAAATCTGCATTATTGCTGGAGAATTCTACCAAACATTTAAATAAGAATATACTCTATACAGAATCTTCTAATAAATAGGATAGTGATTAATTTCCAGTTCATTTTATGGATACCAAAACCAGGCAAACACATCTTAAAACAAAACAAAACTACAGACTAATATTCCTCATGAATATAGACACAAAAATTCTTAGCAAAATTATCAATGCCAATCTCGGTGTTATGCGTAGGACAGTGAGGAAGCAGGGTAGGAGTTGGGGGAAGCTCACCGAGTGCTGTGTGCATGTATGTCTCTATCACTCTGAACTTCATCATGATGTATGAATACAATACATCAATAATAAAAAAAATTGTAAATAGAATTCAGTGGTATATAAAGAATTATGCACCCTTAATAGGTGGAATTTATTTTAGGGATACAAGGTTGATTCAATATTCAAAAAGTGATATAACTGAATTACACACTTGTAATTCCAGTAGAGGATCAGCTAGTACTTGGGAAATGCCTCCTAGTGGTTAGAAGTGGAATAACCCTGGAATTGGGTCTTAAGCTTTGCTGGTGACTGGCATTCAAGGGGTAGGAGTAGAGAGAACTGGAGCAACAAGAGCGAGTGAGGAGAGGTAGAAAGAGGGCCTTCTGGACAAAGGGAAAAGATAGTGTATGCACAAGGGAATTTTACTCCCCTAGAAGAACAAATTTATGTCATTTGCAGGAAAATGAGTCGAACTAGAGAATATTATGCTAAGTGAGATTAGCCAGTCTCAGAAAGTGAAGGGTTGTTTGTTTTCTCTCCTATATGGAAGCTAGAGAGAGATTGTAAAACAAAAGGGACTTCAGATAAAGGAGGAGAGATTCCAGTGGAATGATGGGAAAGGTTTAAGGGAGGGAGGGAGGTGGGGGAGGAGACTTGATGAAGGAAACAGTTCAAATAATGCTATGTACAATACAAAATTATCAACACCAATCTCAGTAACACGTACAGGAAATGGGAAGGGCTTGGGATGGGATCCAGAGGGGAAAATACTAAGTGCTGCGTGCCTGTATGTTTCTGTCACTCTGAACCTCATTATGATGTATAATTACAATGCACCAATAGTATATTTTTTAAAAAAGAAAGAAAAGAGAGTGTAGGTTCGGCATGTGCCTGTGTGTTGGGTGAATGTAAGAGGTTCGGGTAAGTAGAGGGGGAGGCTGGGGTTCTATGATGTCAGGATCCACTGGTCCTACTAAGGAACAGGGACCTTGGCTTAAAAGCAATAGGGGGACCATTGCAGGAAGTTCATCCCAGCTGTTTTGTGGGAGATAGATTACAGAGAAAAAATGGAGGCAAAAAGAACATCTTAATAATAGGGAAAAAGACAGGAATAGGAGAAAAGGAGAGCAGCAAATACATATCAAAGATGCCGAGAGGGTCAGGTCTGGAGATTGGACTTGGTAACTGGCTACAGAAAGGGAGGGAAAGAGAGAAAGCTAGGATGCACCCCAGGAGATGGACATTTTATCGTTTCCTGGATTTGGGGTATAGGTTTTATAGGAAAGGAAAATGCAGTTGGGGGTATGTGGAGTTTGAGTTGTGTAACACTTAAGGAAGAGAGATCTTAAGGAAGGGAGTTGGAACTTGAGGGGGAAATGAAGATATATAAGGACCATCATTATGCAGGTAGACGTGGAATCTCAGATGTGGGAGAAAGAACCAAAAGAGAGTGAGCAGGACCCCGAGGAACAGTAGCATTTGGGTGGGATTTGGAAAGATCATCAGAGAGAGGGAAGGAGAACTGGGAGGTGGAAGTGTCAAGAAAACCAAGAGGAGATTTTCAAGAAGAAAAAAGCGATGAGTAAAGTGCTCTATAAAAGTCAAAAAAGAACAGTTCAAATAATGCTATGTACGTACGTGAAACTGTCAAGACCAATCTCAGTAACATGTACAGGAAGGGGAGCGAGCGGGGTGGGATTTGGAGGGAAACACACCAAGTACTGTATGCACACATGTTTCTATCACTGCAGCTCGATATAATTATAATTAGAACACACCAATAAAAGTATATAAAAATAAATACTTTAATGCCCAAAAAGTCAAATAAGACGATGCTGAAACCAATTCTTTGCACCTGACAACTAGAAGGTGTTTTTTCAAAGTAACTATGTGAGATGACAGATACATTAATCTGCTGATAGTAACCACTTCATTATTTGTGTCTCATAACATCATGTTGCAAGCCTCAAATATGCACAATAAAATTTATGAAAGAAAAGTGTCCTATCTAAAGCTGTTTTGTAGCCAGGTGTGGTGGCGCACACTTGTAATCCCAGTACTTGGGAGGCTGGGACGGGAGGATCTGGTCAGCCTCAGCTACTTAGTGAGGCCCTCTGAAACTTACTGAGACTCTGTTTCAAAATAAAGAATTAAAAAAAAATTGGGCTGGGGGTGTAGCCCAGAGGTAGAATGCCCCTGGGTTCAATCCCCAGTACCACAATAAATAAATAAATAAATAAATAAATAAATAAATAAGGCTGTTTTGTTGAAATTGTCTGGGAGTGGGAGAGTTGTTGTGGGGGAGGTTGGGGGTTTAAACCATGAAAAGTGTAATGTCCGAAGTGCAGACAGAGGTAGAGCTGCTACCACTATAAAGTATCCTTTAAATGATCTTATCTGGGGAGAGAAGGGAAAGGAAGAGGAGGGAAATATTGAAGAAGAAGGGGAGAAAGACACAGGCCAAGGGAGGGTGTTTTTCAAAGATAAGAGACCTGAGCATTTTTATAGCACATGGGAACAAAGCCAGTGGGAAGACAGAAGGACAATACAAGGCAGAGCAGAAATAACTTGGAACACGTTGCTCGAGGAGACACTTGGATGAGAAATACAGGAGGAGGGACCAGCAGAACTCCGGAGAAAGGCTGCCTTTGTCTCAAAGTAGAGGAGAGAAGACGCGTGGGGTGGGGTCTCCTCCACTTTCTCTGAAGTCGGGGGCCAGTAGACTCGCTGGCAGAGGGAGGCCTGCGGGGAGTGATGAGGGTTTAAGAGAACAGATGTGAAAGGGATGTGGAAAGGAAAAAGGAATTTGTTGAGGCCGCAGCCCCTGGGGATGGTTTTACTTAGACGAGATAACCAACTTATGTGGAACCTCTTGTGCTCATTATTTTTTTCACACTTCTGTGCTCATTTTAATTGAATTGGCCATTCTTCTGGTAAGTAACCAAGGAATGCTCTGGGATGGAGCATGCCACAGCATGCGAAACAGCTCCTCTCATTTCTCCCTGTGGATGGAGTTAGCTGCTACCCAGGGCTCCTCATCACTCTGCCCATTAGGATGACACACCATCCTTCTGATGGGAAATTACAGTAAGCCTGGTGTGGCAATCCACAGGGGTTATTAAGGCTCTTTGTGAAAGGGGCCAGTTGCCTGCACTAAGGGGAGAAGATCTGTTCCGTGTAACAGAATATCGTGGCAGCAAAACTCTGACAAGAAAGGGTCCAGCGACCCTTGGGAGAGCCAACCATGGGGCCAACCAAGATGCTATCTGGGCTCGTCGGCCTCCGGAAAAAACGATGGTGTTGGAACAATTTGGGCAGGAAGACAATAGGATTCTTTATTTCTTGGCACCAGAATGAATGAATCTTTATTCCAAGTGCAAAGCAGGCATTAAATCCAAGGACAAAAAGTGGTGAGACCAGCATTCCAGCAAGAATCACAGGCTTTCTCTGTGTGCTCCCTGTGAAAAGAGTCCCACAGGGCTTCAAAGGGACATGTGGATTTCTTTTTCTTTTCTTAAGTAAACAAAATTAAGAGAGGACAAGCACTTCCTACAGCTGCGGGTGCCCAGAATTTCTCCCTACCCTCCCATCCTGACCCCAGCCCAAGGATTCATCTCCTCTGGCTTAAAGCCACATGTACGCATAGAGGACTTGAGTTTGAACTTGATCCTATCTGGGCACCCCATTGACAACAAGGTTGGAATCTTCTCTGAAGACTAATGAACTTTCCCAAGCCCGTTGTACCTCACAGTCTCTTTCTATTCTTTGAAGATAAACATGCTCTTTCTTTGAATAAGTCCCAAGATTGATCACTTATGTTTGCAAAAATAGATAAAGTTGCAGGGGTCAGACAATTCACATCATGAAAGTATTCATTGTGATACTCTGAACAGCAGGCTCCTTGATGGTTTTAAAAATCAGTTTCTATTTCTAGAAATAAATGAATTTGCTCTTCCAGGACAAAGGAGCATACAGGTATCCTTCTGGGTTCAGCCTTCAGCTTTTGGAGAAGTTTCATGCTCAAAAGGACCATGGAAAAGGCTGGTGGAGGTCAGAATGGGAACTAGAGTCAGGCCCTTGGCTTTCCACTTCCTGCCAGGTTGGCAGAATGCCAACCCCATAAAATGTCTTGCCTTTGTAGGGGCCGACAAGGGTCTTTGAGGAATCACCTCTTGCCACTTCCCAGAAATCGCTGTTGAGTCAGGGAATTGCAAATAGCAGTTTTCTCCACATCACATGATCCCTTCCTCCCACAAACATCCCTCCTTGAGTCCCAGGGTTTCCATATTCCCACAAGGTCAAGCCAAGGACATTTGGTCACATGCAGTGTTATGGAAACAGTACATATCGAGCCGGCCATGCAGCAGGTTTGGAGATGAAAATTTTTGCTAATTCCATGTAGGGTTTCACAGGGGACTGCTTCCTTGTGACATGGAAGCTGTCCTTTTCCCAAAGTAAGACCAAAGTATAACCTTCCGTGTAGACAATCCCAATTCAGTTCCAGGACTATTCCTGCCATGGATCTAGCACTTGCTAAACAGGAGAAGGGTCAAAAAAACTGAATTCTAGGTCTGGGCCTCAACCAGCTTATAACCTAGACAAAAGACAGGAAACATATATCCCCATGAAATAGTTCATTGATTCATTCATGCAACCGACATATTTTTATTAAGAATATGCCTTGAAGCCGGGCGTGGTGGCGCATGCTTGTAATCCCAGTACTTTGAGAGGCAGAGACCGGAGGATCCGGGTTCGCGGCCAGCCTCAGCTCTTTCTCTCTCTCTCTGTCTCTCTCTGTCTCTCTCTCTCTCTCTACTTAGTGAGGCCTCCGCAACTTCATGAGACCCAGTTTCAAAATAAAGTATAAAAAATAGGGCCGGGGGTATAGCGCAGAGGTAGAATGCCCCTGGGTTCAATCCCCGGTACCACAAAAAAAAAAAAAAAA
>PVJS01048631.1:0-14983 GCA_004027185.1 Glis glis
AGGTAGAATGCCCCTGGATTCAAACACACACACACAAACACACAAACACACACACACACACACACACACACACACCCCTCTTACTCTCACCCCAAAAAGGCATTTCACCCTTCTTTCCAACGTCTCGTTATACAAATTACATTTTGGAAACTAATTTTTTTTTTTTAAATCAGAGCCTGCTTTTCAGGCTGTGATGAAGCCAGATTTAGGAAATGGAGAGTACACCTGCTCACTTGAACAAAATTATATTGATAACTACAGCAATCTGGAACTTGCCTGGCCAAAGGATATTTCAACCAAAGGGGATGTTTCACCTGGATCACTGGTCCCAACTCCCAGATTGGTCGCACACTCTATGTACTAACTCCATTCAATTTCACAGGTCACCACCATCTGAAATGAAGGTCTCAGGTGGTGTGACAAAATTCAAATTGGGAACTGGTACTCTCAAGATGTCATTTGTAAACAAAGAATTAATTAATTAATTAATGTATTTATTGTAGTACTGGGGATTGAACCCAGAGGCATTCTACCTCCAAGCTACATCCCCAGCCCTATTTTATTCTTTATTTTGAAACAGGGTCTCACTAAGTTGCGGAGGGCCTCACTAAGTAGCTGAGGCTGGCTGCGAACCTGCGATCCTTCTGTCAGCCTCCCAAGTACTGGGATTACAAGCGTGCGCCACCCAACCTGGCTGTAAACATAGAATTTAAACAGAAACAAGTAAAAATCACAGGATTTCTAAATATCCTACTCTACTGCACATATCACTATAAAAATCCATTCCCAGAGGCCACATATGGAGTCCTCTAGAGGACATTCCTAAAGAGTTACATTAGCTGAATGAAAACAAGTGAGCGGTTTTCAAGACGGGAGGAATAAGTAGCTCAGTAGGGTGACTGCAATTTACAACAAATATATATATGGAATTGAACCCAGGAAGGTTCTACCTCTGAGCTATACCCTCAGCCCTATTTTATTTTTTATTTCAGCTCACTAAGTTGCTGAGGGCCTCACTAAGTAGCTGAGGCTGGCTGTGAACCTGCGATCCTCCTGTCTCAGCCTCCCAAGTACTGGATTACAGGCATGTACCACCATACCTGGCTATTATGTATTTTATAAAGAACTAAAAGAGAGAAGTTCAAAGGTTCCCAATATAAAGAAATGATAAATGTTTAAGGAGATGGAAAGCTAATTATCCCAGTATGATCATTATACATGTTTCAAATTTCCATATTACACTTTACCCCATAAATATGTATAATTTAAAGATGTTTACTAAAAAAAAATTGGTATGGACTGAATGGGAGTTATCTTTATTGATCACTAAATAAAAAATGGCAAAAAGACAAAAAAGTTACTGCTGCCATTAACTGCTCAGACCAAGAAACAAAGGTGAAATAAATGGTTCAAAAATTACAATTAGCTGGATCGACAGGAAGTGATCCAGGGAAATAGCTACCCCTCAACATCCCAAATGAAGGTGGGGGCAAGCAAATAAAAATTCAGAATACAGCTGTTAGTTCCATTCTGTCTTCTATATGCAGGGATTTTTGAATTAGGTATCAAGTTTTTATTTGTGATGAAACACTTTTCATATTTATTGCAAGTTTAGGTTTACCAGTTGGAGAAAAGAACATGCAAATCTGTGGTTTGTCCCATTTGAACTGTCGCTAGGAACTTTTAAGAATTCCTTGTTAATTTATAATAAAATTACTGCATTCAAGAATATATAAACTTTTCTCTGAAAAAATTGTATATATACAGATATTTCACTGGTAGACAGCTTGGGTCCATGCACTATAACTCTAAACAAATAAGTATTTTTGAAGTTGGAAGTACAGACACTGATTTACGATTCAATAACTATTACTTCTTGCTTCAAATCATCATGACAGTTCTCACTGAATAAATACTGGAGAGTCCCCTGTGCTCTTCATACATCTCAGAGCAGTGAGGAGACAGACACAATCCCACAATTTCAATACCCAGTAGTCAACACTAAACTAGAAAGAGAAGATCTCGTGGGCAGAGTGAGTGGGTGATTCTGCAGCTTGAATGGGGAGGCAGAAGGAAAGATTATCTACAAGAGGTGTCACCGGGACAGAGCCTGGGTGTAGAAGTGTGTCAAAGGGAACTTTAGCCTGAGGGAACAGGTACAGCCCAGATAGAGGCTTGCTGGCTGCAGTATTGCAGTGTGCTTTAGGAGTGTGGTATCTGAGGCAGACAGAGGTGAGCAGGGCCCCTATGAATGCTAAAACTGTGACCTGGAGTTAAACTGACATGGGAAGCCCTTCGGTAAGAAGATAGGCATGGTGCGTGGAGAGCAGCATCTGCAGGATATGCCTTTGGGGCCATCTCCTCAGCTCACACCATCCCCGCTCCTCCTCCTTCCCCCTCCTTTTCCTTTTTTTGAGAACAGCCACTGCCCTGCCTGTGAAGCAGTAGGTTTGCACTGTAGACAAGCTGATTGGGCAGGGGACAGATGCTGGCCACTGTTGCTTGGACTGGAGAAAGACACTTACTCTATCTGATTCAATCCAATTCTCTGTTCCTAAGGTTTTGTAGTGGGGACACAGGGTTAGCTAGTTTCTGATGAGACAGGAGCTGTGAAAGTCACCAGTGAGATGACGCTGTTCTAGAAGACTGTCCTTTGTCTCTGGCAGTGGTGGTGCTGAGGGCTGGGACGAAGTGAAGCAAAAGGTGTTCTGCCCTGTGGCTTCCAAGGGAATGAGGGTAGTTGCTGTGGCTCCTGATGACTATAACCATCCCTCCTGAATCCTAATTCTTCCGTATTTCTGTATGTCCTAAGCCCTACCCCAGTTTCCTTCCAGTAACTTCCACTCAGAACTTGAGTTAAGTTGCAAGAGTTTTTATTACTTACAATTAAAATAAATTTGACTATCACAGACCTTAAAGCAAGCCTACATTTAGAGGACAGGAAGAGCAAAGAGAGGCAAAGAAAGTGATGCTCAAGGAAGAAAGGAAAATGTGGACGGCGCCCCTGCAGGGAAGTCATAGAAACAAAGAACTGTACAAAACAGGCAGTCAACAGTGCTGAGAAACTGAGCTCTGAACTGGGAATGGGCTGAGGGATGAGGCGACAGGCAGATTGGGAAAGGAGTGGGTAGAAAGTCACAAGGTGAAAGATTTCAAGTCAGAGTAAGTCAGGATTTAGTAATAGTCAAGCCTGTTCTGTAGTGGTGAGGCAATGAGTACCTCACTTACGAAAGTATGCTGGTGTTCATTCCTTAGATTACAGTAGATCACCTCCTGATAACCTTTTTAGAGCCTTAGTGCAAAACATAAACAGGTGCCCAAACATTCAGTATTAAAATAAAAATATTTTAAGCTGGGCATGGTGGCTCACACCTGTAATTCCAGTACTTGGGAGGTGGAGACAGGAGGATTGCAGGTTTGAGGACAGCCTCCACAACATAACAAGAGTTTTAGCAACCTGGTTAGACCCTGTCTCAAAACAAAAAATAAAAGCCAGGTGTGGTGGTACATGCTTGTAATCCCAGTACTTGGGAGGCTGAGACAGGAGGATTGAAGGTCCGTGGCCAGCCTCAGCCTTAGTGAGGCTGTCAGCAATTTAGCGCAGAGGTAGAATGCTCCAGGGTTCAATCCCCAGTACCATAATAAATAAGTAGATAAATATAAACATTTTAGTGCAATATTTTTTAAAATATTGATAAAATAGTGATAGCTTAGTGGTAGAACACTTTTCTAAGCACACATGAGGCCCTGGGTTCAATCTATGGCGCTAGACAGAAGAAAAATCAGTATTAATGAAAAATTAATTCAAGAACAAAATAACAAACTTTAAAGAAAGACCAGAGGTTGGGAGTGTAGCTCAGTGGTAGAGTGCTTGCCTCGCATGCATGAACCTATGTTTGCTCCATAGCATAGCAAAAAGCAAACAAAAAACAAAGACCAGTATTGCCAGATTTTCCCTTTTGCCTCAGGCTCCAATAATGGCTTGGCATGACACCAATACTGATCTTTTCACTGATCACCACCAGGAATCCTCTGAAGGCAACATCAGGAATATGGAAGAGATAAGGGAGATCTCAAGGAGTCAAGAAAAAGTAGAAACAAGTGCTAAAGACTACTCTTTCCAAAATGTTGGGTTGGTGAGGGAACTCCCATTTTGCAAGTAAGGCAACTGACACCCAGAACAGTGACTTAGCCAAGGTCACACTGGCTGAAAGCACATTAAAGAACCTGCAACCATACGTGGTTCTGTGCTCCTTCCTGCTGGACAGTGGGTTTAGCTTGGTGGAAGAGATCTGTGGTATGTACACATGACAGCGGAAGAAATCCTAGCAAAATAACAGGGATGCCAAAAGGACTTCTACAGTGAAGACTTCCATAAGAAAAATGGGCAAGGACATTTTCTAGAAATTTCTGAAGGTAAGGTCTAGACAAACTGGAGGTCTAAGAAAGCTATAGGAAAAGCGCTATGGACATGACATGGTTGATGGTCTTCTCTAGGGCCTAGGGAGCTCCCCAAATCCTAGACCTTAGAAACTGAATAGACTAACTCTTCTGAAGTAATGTATATCCAAAAGCTCCAAAGTGAGGCCTGCAGGACGCTGAGTGCAGTTTGGACATGAGGAAGACCGACTTGAAGATTGAATTGTCTTCTCAATGTACTTGTTCTCAACAGTTGGAGATTCAAGGTTACATTAATCTGAAACTTTCACAACTAAACATAGGTGCCAAGCCGGGCATGGTGGTGCACACCTGTAATCCCAGTACTTGGGAGGCTGAAACAGGAGGATTGCAGGTTTGAAACCAGCCTCAGAAACATAGTGAGACTCTCAGCAACCTAGCAAGACCCTGTTTCCAAACAAAAACATAAAAAGGGCTAAGGATGTAGCTTGGAGGTAGAATGCTTCTGGGTTCAATCCCCAGTACCATACACACAAACAAAAATAAGTATGCCAACATAGGTGCCAACATGTAATATCCTAACAGGGACAACAGTGAAGAAAAAAGAAGTCTCACAGGATCTAGTCCTTTTGCTGGAGATGAACCCAGGGCCTCGTACGTGCTAGTACGCAAGCACTCTATCATTTAGCTACATTCCCAGACCTTTTTAAAATTCTATTTTCAAGCCGGGCGTGGTGACCCACGCTTGTAATCCCAGTACTTTGGGAGGCGGAGACCAGAGGATCCGGGTTCGCGGACAGCCTCAGCGCGCCTCTCTCTCTCTCTCTCTCTCTCTCTCTCTCTCTCCCCTTAGTGAGGCCCTCCACAACTTCGTGAGACCCAGTTTCAAAATAAAGTATAAAAAAATAGGGCGGGGATGTAGCGCGGAGGTAGAACGCTGTGTTCAATCCCCAGTACCTCAAAAAAAAATAATAAAATAAAATTCTATTTTCATACAGCATCTCACTAAATTGCCCAGGCTGGCCTTGAACCTGTGATCCTCTGGCTTCAACCTTCTGAGCAGCTGGCATTTATAGCCATGTGCCACCATACCCAGCAGGATCTAGTCTTTGAAGGAAAAAATATCTTTGAATCCCCAACCACCAGGTAATTGATCTGAAAACAGTAAATGAACAAAGTAGGAAGCCCTCGCCCTCCGCTCCTGTGTTTGAATGGTGCTGTGAAGGCTATCCTTTCTCCTGCGCCAGGAGAATTTCAATTCTTTGGTGCTCAAAGGGGCATCAAGAGGTCATCCACTCCACCTAAGGAATGAATGCTAGCATACTTTCATAAACAAGGTACTTACTACTACCGAACAGCTTCGAGTATTATTAAGTCCTTCCTTATTCGGTCAACATCTTTCACCCTGTAATTTTTTTTTTTTTTGGTACTAGGGATTGGACCCAGGGGCATCCGACCTCTGAGCTATGCTTCCAGGCCTATTTTTTATATTTTATTTTGAAACAGGGTCTTGCTTAGGTTGCTGAGTCTCGCTACATTGCTGAGGCTGTCCTCAAACCTGCAATCCTCCTGTCTCCGCCTTCCAAGTACTGGGATTATAAGTATACAGCACCAGGCCTGGCTTTACCCTGTAACTTTCCACCCACTAGATATAGCTCCATTTTCTGGTGTCCCCTGGGACAGCCTTTCATGGGAGAAAACAGCAACCTGGTCCCCTAAACTTATTAGTTTCATGAAATAAATATTGATTGAGGAAGCCAACATTGTTAGTTCCCCTTAAAAGAGTACTTAAGGTGTGCCTTTTTGATACTTACCAATCATTGCCTTCCTGCATATTTTCATGTCAGAGTTCTTTTCAAATGAGCATCTACAGGGTTTGTAGTAATGAAAAGATAGGCAGTGGTAAAAAGAACCAAGTTTATTTGATTGGGGGCAACTCAGGGAATAGGTGACCGATGTGTCATAGTTACTGTCTTTCCCTGTCACTGCATATAGTACTGCCACACCATTGTTTTAACCATATCTTGAATTAAAATGATACTTTAAGAAACCGGCCATGACATTGTCCTATTAAGATTCTGGGTTCTAGCCAGATGTGGTGGTGCCCGCCTGTAAACCCAGTACTTGGGAGACTGAGACAGGAAGATTGCAGATTCAGTGAGTAGAAAGACTCTCAGAAACCTCGTAAGACCCTGTTTCAAAATTAAAAAGTACAAAAGGGATAGGGGTGTGGCTTGGAGGTAGAATGCCTCTGGGTTTAATCCTCAGTACCACCACCACCAAAAAAAAAAAGAAATCTGGGTTCCTTTTGAATACATAGAAATCAATTCTCCGTCAACACCTTTAGTCTCATTCTCACATGCCTTTTGGAATTGCCTACGTTAACACTTAAGACTCAAACACTTGAGTTGGTGTGGTAGTGCACGCCTGTAATCCCAGTACTCGGGAGGCTGAGACAGGAGGATCACACGTTCAAGGCCAGCCTCAGCAACTTAGTGAGACTCTGATTCAAAATAAAAATTAAGGCCGGGCGTGGTGGCACACGCTTGTAATCCCAGTACTTGGGAGGCTGAGACCAGAGGATAGGGGTTCACGGCCAGCCTCAGCTACTTAGTGAGGCCCTCCGCAACTTAGTAAGACCCTGTTTCAAAATAAAGAATAAAAAATAGGGCTGGGGATGTAGCTCAGAGGTAGAAGTCCCTGGGTTCAATTCCCAGTACCGCAAATAAATAAATAAATAAATAAATAAATAAATAAATAAATAACCAGGCTAGGGGTGTAGCTTGGAGGTAGAATGCCCCTGGGTTCAATATCCAGTATTAAAAAAAAAAAGACTCAGTTGCCATGAGTTACCAATCTAATACTAGAAAAGAAACATCTACCATGGAAGAGTTTTAGTCTGGGAAGTCCATTACATATTTAACATGTGCTGAAATCTATTTGGATTCAATTTATTAGTTCTTTATTTCTACTAACCATTAGTCTTACCGAAGTAAGCACTGTGTTGGATGAGAAATCTTTGGGGAATCTTGAGGAGTGGGGAGGGGAGAAGAGTGCTAGTTTCATAAACGTATTGATCTAGTTCCTCAAAGAAACAGAACCTTTGGTTCTAATGGCTATAGTAGTAAAATCATATGAAAGCAACGTGTGGAAGCATGTTCACCCTTTAACCTTCGTACTTGGTGATCTTAGTGATGAATGCGTGCAGACTCCAGCCCTCCCTTCCTTCCTTCCTTCCTTCCTTCCTTCCTTCCTTCCTTCCTTCCTTCCTTCCTCCCTCCCTCCCTCCCTCCCTCCCTCCCCGCCCTCTTTCTTTCTTTCTGGTGGTACTGGGGATGGAACCCAGCCAGGGCATTCTACCTCTGAGCTACACCCCCAGCCCTATTTTTTATTTTTTTTTTTAAAGAGAGCCTCACTAAGTAGCTGAGGCTGGCCGCGAACCTGCGATCCTCCTGTCTCAGCCTGGCTGAACAAGTTTTCTTTATAAATGTTAAATGAAAAACCAGGCATGGTGGCACATTCCTGTAATCCTAGTACTTGGGAGGCTGAGACAAGAGGATCGCAGGTTCGAGGACAGCCTCAGCAAGTAGTGAGATTCTCATCAGCCTAGTGAGACCCTGTTTCTAAATAAAAATAAAATAGGGCTGGGAATGTAGCTCAGAGGTAAAATGCCCTGGGGCTCAATCCCCAGTACCAAAAAAAAAAAAAGTTGAATGAAGCTAGGCATGGGGGTGCACACCTGTAATCCCAGTACTTGGGAGGTTGAGACAGGAGGATCACAGGCTTGAGGCCAGCCTTGGCAGCCTAGCGAGACCCTGTTTCAAAAAAAAAAAAAAGGGCTGGGGATATAGTTTGAAGGTAGAATGCTCCTGGGTTCAACCCCCAGTATCACAAGAAAAGAAAAGAAAAAAGTTAAGTGACTAGAGATGAAAAGGAGATACAGTTTCTAGTTACTGAAGTGGCTTGCTTGTATTTCCAGGTAATTCTAAAATCACAGTTTATGTCTTGTATCTTTTACCACTCTCAGCCCTCTTCTTTAATGTCAAGCTGTACTTTATGACACAAGGAGTTTTTTTGTACAATTCTGGAGTACTTTGTGGGATTTAGGAATGTTAAGCAATTGAATTGATGTATTATGATCTAGTCCTCTGTAATCCTCTCCCTAGATATAAACTGCTTTTTTTGGCACTGAGAAAGGATTATTTCCAGAGTGTGGCATAGTGGGTGGAGGGAGGGTAGAATTAAATGAGGTCAGAGAATTAAGCTAGAGCCTGATCATATGGCAATATACATAAAACATGGATTTTATTTTATAGTCAAGATGCAGTGATTAGAATGTTTGAGCAGTGGAATTCTTATTTTCATATTTATTTATTTGTTTATTTAGAGAAGGGTGTCTTGCATATGTGCTCAGACTAGCCTTGTTCTTGCAATCCTCCTGCCTCAACCTCCTGAGTAGCTGAGATTACAGGCATGTGCATTGCACCTGGCCTCGGCAGAAGAACTTTATTTTTTAATTTTGCGGTACCGGGGAATGAACCCAGGGGCGTTGTACCTCTGAGCTAGACCCCCGGCCCTATTTTTTATCCTTTATTTTGAAACCGGGTCTCACGAAGTTGCGGAGGGCCTCACTAAGTAGCTGAGGCTGGCCACGAACCCGGATCCTTCGGTCTCAGCCTCCCAAGTACTGGGATTACAAGCGTGCGCCACCACGCCCGGCTTCGGCAGAAGAACTTTTAAAGACTACATTGTAGAATGGATTGGAAACTGGTGTAGGAAGCACAAGAGAAGCAGAGAGACCAGTTAGTAGATGAAATGGTCATCTAAGTAAGAGATGATGGTGACTTAAAACTGGGTTGGTAACAGCAGAGATGGAGGGTATAGATTTGAGATATATTTTGGTAGGAGAATTGATATAAATTGATGATGGTTCAGATGATAGAATTTAATAGAAAGTAAAGGAATTAAGAAATGACTTTCAGATTTTAGTCTTGAAAACTAAAGGACTTTGATTTTGTTTCCTAAAATGGGAGAGATTATCCAAGAAACACATTGATATGAGGGGCAGGACTAGAATCTAGAGTTCTATTTGATTTTGATAAATAAGTTTGAGGTGCCAGTGAGAAACCAGATGGAAATATTAAATAGGCAGCAGAGATATAAAAGTCTAAAGCTTAAGCCGGGCATGGTGGCGCACACCTGTAATCCCAGTACTTGGGAAACTGAAACAGGGGGATCGCAGGTTCAAGGCTAGCCTCAGCAACTCAGCAAGACCCTGTTTCAAAATAAAAGATAAAATACAGCCAGGGGAATAGCTTGGAGGTAGAATGCCCCTAGGTTCAATCCCTAGCACCCCCCAAAAAGTCTAAAGCTTAAAGGGAGGTTCTGGATTGAAGATTCACTTAATGGGAATTATCCCAATACAGATAAAAGGCTGCTGTCACCAAACAAGAGAATACTGGTAGAAAAGAGGTAGAGGGACTAACTCCTGGGGACATGTCACATCTAGAAGACCCAAAGATCACCCAATTAAAGAGACTGAGAGGCTGTTGGTCTGAGAAAGAGGCAGAAAAGCAGGAGACTGATATTCTGGAAGCCAAGGGAGAAAAGTATTCCAAAAAGGAGAGAATTCAGATGCTGGCCAGTTTCTTTGATTCATCAGTAAATTCTGAGTTTTTGAGTGCTTGCACTGGTTAAGACTCCATGAATAAAGCCAGGCGTGGTGGCGCACGCTTGTAATCCCAGTACTTTGGGAGGCGGAGACCAGAGGATCCGGGTTCGCGGCCAGCCTCAGCTCTCTCTGTCTCTCTCTCTCTTTCTCTCTCCTTAGTGAGGCCCTCCGCAACTTCGTGAGACCCGGTTTCAAAATAAAGTATAAAAAAATAGGGCCGGGGGCGTAGCGCGGAGGTAGAACGCCCCTGCGTTCAATCCCCGGTACCGGAAAAAAAAAAAATTAAAAAAAAAAAAAAAAGACTCCATGAATAGACACAGTGGTGACCAAGATAGATAAAAGTGTCTGTCCACCCAAAGTTTCTGTATGTATTTTAAGGATTTCAGTGTGAAGCAGTATAAAGATTTTTTTTTTTTTGGTACTGGGGATTGAACCCAGGGGGCATTCTACCTCTGAGCTGTACCCCCCTCTCAGTTTTTGTTTTGTTTTGTTTTGTTTTGAAACAGGATCTTGCTTGGTTGCTGAGAGTCTCGGTATATTGCCAAGGCTATCCTAGAACCTGTGATCCTCCTGTCCCAATCTCCCAAGTACTGGGATTATAGGTGTGGGCCACTATACCTGGTTTGTAGAGGACCCATTTATATTTAGTTCTAATTCTTAATTTCAGGAAGTTGCTTTAACACTCATGATGATTCCACAGTTTTCCCAATTTCTGCAAAGAGTTTTTTTTACTAGAGTAGAAAGTTTGGCATGAAATTCATGTGGTCTAGAATAGCAACCACTGAGTATCATAGATATATAGGCCATTTAAAAGCCAAACAAAATAGGCAGCTACAGTATAGAGGTTAATTACACAAACATGTAAAAATTACTTGCCTTCTCTGGACTGTCTCTCTATCAAGTGAGGAGGAGAAACTAGTTTATTTCTAACGCCCCCTCTGGCTCTGAAATTCAATGGCGTAGAATACAGAGAGGTTACAAATGATTGAGGTATGTGACAAACACATCAACCCTCAAAGGTATAGTGGCAAATGTCTTTAATCCTAGCTACTCAGGAAAATGAGGCAGGAGGATACAAAGTTTGAGGACAACTTGGGCAACTCAGCGAGACCCTGTCTCAAAACAAAAAATAGTAAGGAGTGGGTATGTAACTCAGTGGTAGAGCACTTGCCTAGCATGTGTGAGACTCTGGGTTTAATCCCCACCCCCCCCAAAGTCAGTAATATTCTTTTCATTGAGAAACCTCAGCAGCCAAACCAACCTCTAATTCAGTGCCTGAAGATGGAAGCACAGGGTTTTGACTGCTAGGAGGTGTAACAATGAAAGTTCCTGTGAGTCTCTTTGGAATAATCCCAAAGACAATTTTTTATACAAGTACTTTTTTTTTGCGGTACTGGGGATTGAACCTAGGGGCATTCTACCTCTGAGCTACACCCCCAGCTCTATTTTTTATTCTTTATTTTGATACAGGGTCTCACTAAGTTGCGGAGGGCCTCATTAAGTAGCTGAGGCTGTTCTTGAAGCTGCGATCCTCCTGTCTCAGCCTCCCAAATACTGGGATTACAAGCGTGTGCCACCATGCCCAGCTTATACAAGTACTCTCTTAAAGGATATTTTGACAACTCTGGTTTGTTTGGGTATAATTGTACCATATATATTTTACCTCTCTAATAGAGGCCTGTAAATTAGTTTTTTTTTTTTTTTTTGCGGTACCGGGGATTGAACCCGGGGTGTTCTACCTCCATGCTACACCCCCGGCCCTATGTTTTATACTTTATTTTGAAACCGGGTCTCACAAAGTTGCGGAGGGCCTCACTAAGTAGAGAGACAGAGAGACAGGGAGAGAGAGAGAGCGAGAGCTGAGGCTGGCCGTGAACCCAGATCCTCCGGTCTCCGCCTCCCAAAGTACTGGGATTACAAGTGTGAGCCACCACGCCCGGCCTGAGGCCTGTAAATTAAACCCAAATTTATGGAAGATATTTCTTTCTTTTTTTTTTTTTTTCCTGTACTGGGGATTGAACCCAGGGGCATTCTACCTCCGAGCTACACCCCCAGCCCTATTTTTTATTCTTTATTTTGAAACAGGGTCTCGCTGAGTTGCAGAGGGCCTCACTAAGTAGCTTAGGCTGGTCGCGAACCCAGATCCTCCTGTCTCAGCCTTCCAAGCACTGGGATTACAAGTGTGCACCACCACGCCTGGCTATGGAAGATATTTCTAAAAGAACTATAGGCCCTGGTTGCAGAAATAATAATCATTAAAAATACAACTAAATTTGTTGATTCACATCTTCATTTACTAGCATTCTGAGGGTCTTTTACCTATAATCTCTTAATTCTTATAACAATCATGTAAAGTATTTTTTTCTTTACAGATGAGGAAACTGATGCTCTGAGACATTAAGTCACACAACTAAAATAGTGACTAAGTGGAATGCAAAGCTGGTATTACTTTTACTTTTTTATTTATAAATGCAATAAAAATTAAAAAGAAAAGGGGGTGGAGTAGAGCTCAATAGCAGAATACCCCGGGATTCAATCCCACATTCCCCATAAAGAATTTATGGAGCCAGGTGCAGTGGGGCATGCCTGTAATCCCAGTACTTGGGAGGCTGAGACAGGAGGACTGCAGGCTTGAGGACAGCCTCAGCAAGTAGTGAGACTCTCATCAACCTAGCAAGACCCTGTTTCAAAAACAAAAAATAAGCTGGGCGTAGTAGTGCATGCCTGTAATCCCAGTACTTGGGAGCTTGAGATAGAAGGATCGCAGGTTTGAGGACAGCCTCAGTAAATAGTGAGACTCTCATCAACTTAGGGAGACCCTGTTTCAAAATTAAAAATAAAATAGGACTGGGGATGTAGCTCAGAGGTAGAGTGCTGGGTTCAATCCCCAGTACCAAAAACCAAATCAAACCAAACCAAAAAAAAAAAAAAAATAGGGCTGTGGATGTAGCTCAGAGGTTGCAGAATGCCCCTGGGTTCAATCTCCAGTATGTATACACATACACACACACACCCACAAACATACACACAGTGGTGATGGTATGACAACAGCTCACATTTATTGAGCATTTATTACATGCCAGGAACTTTATATGTATTAACTCTGTTCTAAGCATATTACATATAATGACTCAATCTTCACAGTGGACTTGTGACAGAAGTATTACTGTTATTCCCATTTTATACATGAAGGAACTGAGGCAAAGAGACAATATGGCTGAAGTCATATAGTCTAAGCAATATGACATTCAGTAAATGTCAAAACTGAGACTTTAATCCAGATTGTTTGAATTCATAGCTCATGCTCTTAATCAGTATTCTATACTACTTTCTGATATAAAGAGAAATGAGCAGCCTGAGATCACAGGCCTAGCTTAACGCTCAGCAACTTGCTCACTGTATAAAAGCTGGAGGTACAGATGCATAAAGAAGGTTGTGGGTGTCTACTGATGTCCTGAAGCTAGACGGGAAAGCCCATATCTCAATGAGCAGGAATATCAGGGTGACTCAAATAAGGCACAAAGACCCAGCTTACTATTACAGAATGTGATATCACAGGATGTGGTCAGCTTAGCAGTAGAACATGAAAAAGATTGAGAGGCGAGTTACTATACACTCAGAATGGTCAATATTAATCCATTATCTTTTGGGGGTTTTTTTGTACTGGGGATTGAACCCAGGGGCATTCACCTCTGAGCTGCAGCCCCAGCCCTATTTTATTTTTTATTTTTGAAACAGGGTCTTGCTAAGTTGCAAAGGCTGTTCTTGACGCTGCAATCCTCCTGTTTCAGCCTCCCAAGTACTGGGATTACAGGCGTGTACCACCATGGCCAGCTAATCATTATCTTATATGCAGTTGTACTGTGTACACTCTCATAAACACATTATGGCTACCCCAAAGGTTATGAATCCTATTGTATTAATTAAAAACACAGTCTCTGGTGTATAGGTATAGTCCCAGCTACTTGAGAGGCTGAGGCAGGAAAATCACTTAAGACCAGGAGTTCAAGGCCAGCCTAGGCAACATAGCAAGACTTCATTTCAAAAACAAAACCCAAAACTGTGTATCCAAATGGGAACAGGAAGAATAGGGACCCCTCCCCCAATCATCCTGTACTCATCAAGCCACGCTAGATCCTGAGCATCATACAGTCTTTCTAAGCAAGAACGTCTGAAAGAGGAAAGCAGATGACCAGTGTAATAAGGGGACTAGAAATCATACCATGTAAGTCAGGTTTGGGGACTAGGAGTAGAAAACTCCAAAGGCTGTAAAGCTCTTGATGGATGAAGGGAGGGAGTAGGTTTGTTCAGGTGGACAGTATTCACAGATTAATTAAAACCAGAGCCGGTGTGGTGGCACACACCTGTAATCCCAGTACATGGGAGGTTGAGACAGGAGGATCGCAGGTTCGTGGCTGGTCTCAGCAACATAGTGAGGTCCTCTGCAACTTATTCTGTTTCAAAATAAAAAATATCAAAAAATAAGGCTGGGAGTATAGCTTGGAGACAGAATGCCCCTGGCTTCAATCCTCAGTACTACCAAAAATAAAAAATTAAAACCAGTATGTTTTTATTAAAGGGAGTCATATTTTAGCTTCAAATAAAAAAGTAAGCACTTCATCACTGGAGGCGTTCAAGTCTGTGTAAAAAAGTTACTCCAAAAAGAATCTTGGCTGAAATATTAATGTTAAAAGTGAACTCAGGGTTGGGCGTGGTGGTGCACGCTTGTAATCCCAGTACTTTGGGAGGCGGAGACCTGAGGATCCGGGTTCGCGGCCAGCCTCAGCTCTCTCTCTCTCTCTCTTTCTCTCTCTCTCTCTCTCTCTCTACTTAGTGAGGCCCTCCGCAACTTCGTGAGACCCGGTTTCAAAATGAAGTATAAAAAAATAGGGCTGGGGGTGTAGCGCGGAGGTA
>PVJS01048632.1:0-14980 GCA_004027185.1 Glis glis
AAAAAAAAAAAAAAAAAAAAAAAAAAAGAAAAAAGTCTTCATACAGCTCACATCCTTTGCTTTCATGCTTTGATACTTATTAATATAAACATCAAGGGGAAAAAATCATTAATGTGAGTCTTTTGTATGACCACAATACAGCATTGCCATTAATAGTTATTGATAGATATATGATACCCTTGATTGCATAGATCGATAGTCATATTTGGCTTCAAGTTGCTATAAAATGTTTGATTTCTCAACTACATTAATATTTTCCTCGAATATAAGAAATGCAGCCTTTGTAATGTAACATTTTAGTCTTGTTTGTGAAATAGAGATTTATTGAGTGTTTAAGAACTCATTTTGAAACTTAGTTGTCAATGTAATTGCTTAATAACAAGTTATATAAAGTAATAACATAAATGGTTGTTAGTTATTAGCTGAACAATTAAATTTTACTGTCCTATTTTTATATTACCTTCCCTATTTAATTTGTAAGTAGAGAAAATGCTACCACCAATAACTTTGTTCTGTTTTTATTTACTAAATGCAGACTGGGACTTGGGGGTTTGCCTGGAGTATGAGTGTAAAAGAAAACAACTGTTAAAACCTGTGTTCTTAAATTCTTGGATTGATCTCAGAGCAACTTACAAGGTAAGGGTCAAAGATGGAGGCATGTTCACCTTCCTTCTGTCAAACAGTGATTATATTTTATCTTACACATGGGTATAGATTTCTACAAGTAAAATATTTTCTTTGGGAATGTCACACAAATATATCTTAAAGTATTTTTTAAACAACACAACAAAAATAAGCATATTTAAATTTAATTTAAAAACTATGAAAAGTAAGTGGTTAATACATAGCCTATCAAATAGTAATAATATTTTTAGATATGTCTTCTTTTATTTGACAAGCTTTTCTATAGACGAAAACCAAAAGGACTAAGTGGTGCCTTGCAGGAAGTGGGAATAGAATTCTCAGGACGAGAACATTCTGGTTCGTATAAATTACAAATCATTTTATTATGTAAGTCAGTGGACTTTTGTAAAACCTTTCATATGAATCTCATTTTTGGTAATGCTATTTAAAAGGAATATCCTTCAGACTAAAAATTGCTCCTACTCTATACAAATTCAAATTATTCCTGATTTTTGAATTAACAACTTTAAGAACTACTTAAGATAAAGACTGCCATCTAGTGGCTTTCTAGTTTCTAAAAAGAATTAATTAGCCAAATCAAGTGGAGCTTCAACAAGTGCCCAAATAATACAGTGGACTATGGAAAAAAAACTGAAAAAGACTATTTCATTACTCACAAATCATAGTCCTTACCAAATGCTGGTTACATTTGTGGAAACTGTCTAACAAATTTTCACATCCCCCTCTGCAAATATGGGAGATATTATCTTTCATTGGTAATGCTGCTACAGCTTTCCACAAGATAAGTTTATTTTGATTAAAATTAGTAGATGATCAAAAACTAACAATATGCTCCAATATCTGTTTAAGTCTTGATTTGTTTGCTGTTATTTCTTTACACTAATACCACTAAATTCTGTGTTTGATATCTGTTTCCTCAGGGTTGGACGATTCTCGGAATACTGCTTTTCTTGCTTGGAAAATGATCAGGGATGGTTGCATAATGAAAATTACAAGATCCTTCAGCAAGGTTAGTGGCATCTTGCCTTTTTATGCTGTCATCTCAAACTCCAGAGTAGTCATAGGTTCATGGAAATGTGAATTTCATGTATGTGATCATTTATAAACCAATGACATTTTTCTTTTTTGTCATATCATAAAATATTTACTGAAGAAATTATAAAGGCAGAGTTTCTAAAGCTGTTGGATTTGTCTGTGAAATCATAGGTTCCCACTAAGAAGAATCCCAACCTTTTGACCAGAAATCCGGATACAAATCAAGTTGAAGAAACAGCCACCTGTAAAATTAGCATCCAGGATCCCAACATCTATGATAGGGAACCTAAAAGTTCAATAAGTACTCATGAAAAAGTTCAAATGAGTTCAGTTTGTGTGAATTCCCCTAAAAAGGCACCGCGGGATCAATTACGACTAAAGAGCAATATAAAAGCAGGTCTTTATAATGGCAAAAGTTGCTTGTCTCTTCTTAATACTAAGTCCTCTACATCTCTGGGACAGTGGCAGTCTTCTACCTTGAATTCACCTGTCTATTTGCAGAGGCAAAGGAAAAACGAACATCTTGTTTCTAATACCAAGTGTAAGTCTTCAACATTTGGTTCAGAATTGGTTCTTGTTTCTACCACCATTCCTTGTGTTAATCATGTTTCTGATATGGAAATGAGTTCTACTCTGGACTGTTTGCCTATGTTAGCTGATTGGGAAGATGTAGTTTTACTTCCAGCATCTCAGCCTGAGCATAATATAGATTGTATACCTCCTATTAGTGACACAAATATAGATACTTCATTTAATTCTGGAGAAGGACTAATAGTTTTAAAAGAATCAGAAATGCTGAGTCATGAAAATTTTGGAGGCAACAAAGAAACTCCTCAAAAATCTGAGACCTCTAAGTCCATTGTCTATAAGAGTTCTCAAACTACTATTTATAATGTAAAGGAAGCTAAATGTCCAGATTCAGATGTGTGTGCCTTTAAGTTACCTGAACGCAAATCATGTACCCTCAACAGTATTAATGGCAATGCATCTCATTCTTCAGTTTTGGGGAAACATCCTCTTTTATTAGGTGGTACTAAAAGGAATTCATCTAGTCCACCAGTTTTCCCACCAGCAAAAAAACAGACCTTTACTATTCATGAAGAAAAACCTATATCATCTGATTGCTCCCCAGAAGGAAGTTCTTCCCGGAAGGTTCTCCCTCCTGTATTAACTTCTACAGTTAATCTACAAGAGCATTGGAAGAGCGGGAAAATGACACCTCCCTTATGCAAGTGTGGCCGAAGATCTAAGAGACTTATTGTTTCTAATAATGGACCAAATCATGGAAAAGTCTTCTATTGTTGCCCTATTGGGAAATACCAAGAAAACAGAAAATGTTGTGGTTATTTTAAATGGGAACAAACACTTCAAAAGGAAAAAGCCAACAGCATAGTTCTGTCTCATTCCATAGGGGGACTCACTTTTAGTTCTCCAGAAACAAGCCATATTCATGATAGCAATTATTTTCCTACTAAAAATTCTTTGAGACTCAGACCTTCAATGAGGAATTGATAAGCTTTCTTTACATCTACACTATGTTTTTACACTTTTAGTACAACTTTTATGACTTAGTGCAGGATAGATAAAAAACTAGGACTACAAGTTATGGAGACTTAGCATATCTGAGCTCTGTAGGCTACACTGGAGCAGTTACACACACACAATGAGAAAGAAAATAAATTTCATGACCTACTTTCATTTACTAGTTGTCTAATATTTGTCTTCTGTTTGATCATGTATGAATCCTAATTATTCCTTAAATTCCCAAACATGAATATTCTGGTAATGTCTTACATAATTTTAATTATATTTCATACTTTAATGTTTGCTAAAATTATCCTTTCTTGAAAATCTACAAATAAAATATTTTGTAAATTGTATTCATTAGGTTAAATATAATAAGCAACAATAGTACATGATATCCATTTTTCATAGACCTTGAAACAAATTTTAAACTAATTTTTAATTATTTAAACAAGACTTTGACTAATAATTCATAGTCTGTTTTCAGGTACTTTGAGAATTATAATCTTCTGATATTCTTTATTTTTCTAAAATATACCTGTACTTGGGTACAGGTATATTTGACTTTGGGGCTTTGACCATCCTGACTGCGCAATTGACCAGCCATGGTGAGGCATCTGCCCCTGAGAGGGGCTCTGTGCTGCCCTGCATAGACGAGTTTGGATACAGATGGCCCTGCCCCGAGGGTGCATCCATGCGACACCCCTCACTCCTTTTCCCTAGTCACAGTCCACCGCCCTAAAAGATAATAAGTTGTTTAATTTTAATTAAAGTTGATAATAAGTTGTTTAATTTTATTTCAAGGCTTAAAAATTGTTCTGATTTGTATATCAACATATAGGAATTACTCAACTCAGGTTTGAAACCATTGGGACAAAGATTTGATTGATTGCTAGAAACTGCTTTTATATCATACATTTAGAAATTCCTCCGCAATTGATGACATTCTTTTTATGTTTCCAACTTATAGGACACTAATGCAGATGAATCTATTGAATATTTTATTTCAAAATTCAGCCTCAGGTGTCATAACCACAAAATATTTTAAATCAACAGCTTATAAACATACTACCACATTTTTTATGACCTCTTTTTTGTGGTAATGGGGATGGAATCTGGGGGCCTTCTACCTCTAGGCTACACCCCCAGACCTATTTTAGTTTTTATTTGGAAACAGGATCTCATGAAGTTGCTGAGAGTCTCACTAAGTTGCTGAGGCTGTCCTTGAACCTGCAATCCTCCTGTCTCAGCCTCTCAAGTACTGGGATTACAAGCGTGTGCCACCACACCCGGCTTTATCACCTTTTTCTAAACTTGTGGTTTCTATAGATTTATTGATACTATGTTTGTCTTATAGGTACTGTGATAGTTAATGGAATGAATTTAAATTGTCTCCCATTCTTTCTTCCTCAGTTCATTTCTTTTTATCTTCCCACTGATAGTCTTTGGCAGCTCTTCAATAAATTCTACCTGTTGGTATCAGGGAAAAAAAAATTAGTACAGAAGTTTTCATCTTTGAAAGAGCCATTTATATAGTAGTTCTATTATGAATTAGGACACCCGCTGCTGTGGACTTTAAAAAGAGAGAGGGGTAGTGTTTATATTTTTCTTGATATTTAGTATTTACTACAAGTCCACTGAGCCAAACGACCAAAAAAATTAGGTTAGGAGTTTCACTTTACTCACAAAATTTCTAATTCTTATTCACATATCATCACTTCCATTTAGAACATTTTGTATAGCATGTTTGAGGAGAATGTTCATTAAAAAGGAAAAATAAGCAACTGAAGTTTTTCCAGAACACTGAACAAATATTCCTGACAATTAGGATGCTTACCTTTCTGGGATATTTGTAAGGTGCTGTAGTGTTTTTTACATGCTCCTGAATCTCCTTTTTCAGTTGTTCTTGATCATGTGACTTGTAATCGGGTTTCAGAACAATAAAAGCCTTTACTACCTAAAATATAATTTGAAACATCAGAAAGATGAATTGTATATTTTTATGTTTTAGTATTGTTTGCTTTCTCTAACTGGTAATCTTTGTGCCTGGTGGTGTGTGCCAAAGGGCTTAGTAGAGTTTGATCCCAGCTCTCTGCTCTTAAGCCAGCTTGTTGACTTCCATACCTCCAGGACTGTACCCAATACAAGAGAGCTTCTGGGATCTCTCATTTATTTATGATCTACTCTTGAACCCTCTTATCTAACTACATTTTGAAATTTTGCTTTCTGACCTGTTTCTGATTATCTCTGTCCTTGAATTCTTGCCTCATGTTTTACCTTATTTAATTGGAAAGTTGACAGTGTACTAAATATAACCTCTTGTGTAACAACCCAGCCTGTTCCAAACTTCTAGGGCCCTACTCTCATTGTAGCCCTTATAAACAGTAGTGAAACTGGGTTTGCCATGCTCTTGTTGAAAGGAACAACTCACTGAGACCATGAACTCTTTATACAGGACTATGAATATTCCAGCAGGCACTTTGCTGTTGCTCTGACACAGAGCAATATGGCCCTGAGGGACAGGAGTAGAAAGGGTAGTGGCCTTTGCTCTCTAGCTGGCAGAAGTAAGGAATGACCTCATCACTTTATGCTTACACATACTATTCCCTAAAGTTCATTCTTCCTTGAAATGTTTTGGGAAATCCTTCCTAGAAATTTTTTTTTATTATGAGTAGAAATCCATACTTTGTTCAGATTTCCTTATTTTTTACTCAGTGTTTATTTTCTGATACAGGATTCCATTTAGTTTACCACAGTATAAAAAGCCTAAAATCATATTTTAGGCTTATCTTGGTTGTTGTATTTACTCAGACTTTGCTCTTTTTTTTTTTTTCCGGTACCGGGGATTGAACCCAGGGGCGTTCTACCTCCGCACTACACCCCCGGCCCTATTTTTTTATACTTTATTTTGAAACCGGGTCTCACGAAGTTGCGGAGGGCCTCGCTAGGGAAAGAGAGAGAGCGAGCACTGAGGCTGGCCGTGAACCCAGATCCTCCGGTCTCTGCCTCCTAAAGTACTGGGATTACAAGCGTGCGCCACCACGCCCGGCTTCAGACTTTGCTCATTTTTGATGCCTTTAATATTTTTTATTACAAGGTATTCTGTACAATATCCCACAATTGGGATTTGGCTGATAGTTTTCTCATGAATAGACTGAACTTGCAGGATGTTAAATGGAAGAACACAGGTGTAAAGTGTTATTCTCATCACATCATATAAAGCACATATAGTATCAATATAATTTATCACTGTTGATATTACCCTTGATTTTGGTGGTGAAGGTAGTGTTTATCAGATTTCTTCACTATAAAGTTACTCTTTATTTCTTCTTGTCCCTCTTTGGAAAATATTTCCATGTGCAGCCTACAATTTTTATAAAGCTTTATTTAGGTATGAGTATATGTATATTATGGCACATATTTTATGTGAACATTTTAGTATATTAGTTTAGACATGAATATATTTTATATATACATATTTTATTTATACATTTTGTTACTTTAGACACATGAATATACCTATGATGTCATCACCACAAAGTACTAAACTTAATCCTTTTTGGAATGTAAATGGAGAAGACAGAAAGATAGCCCCCTTCAAGAGTGTATTTGGGGTCCTCTCTATCATGTTCTGTACTGGGGCACTGCCAGCATGCCATTTACTGCTTCCCCTGGAGGCATGACTCTAGGTGAGTCAATTAGTATGCACCACCAAATCCAGATTACCAGCCCAAGACCCCCTATAGAATTGATGTTTCTTTGTAGGCAGAATCCCAGAAGAGTCCCTTGCAATTGTTTTATGATGAAATATCCTGCACTTAGGCAACTGAAATCTTATTAAATTCATAGGTTCATAAAAGTGTCCAGCTTAAGGATAAACTGGAAACATTTCCTGTGCACCTTAAACTGGGAGTAAAAAATTTGTTTGAAAATGAATTATTTGAAATAAATTACTTAGGACAACCATTTGGTAAGAAATAAAAATCTGCAATTATAAATTTTTCACATATTGAAAATTGTTCACCAGTGGGCAGTTTTATAACATTTTATGAGCAATTAGTTGTTTTTTTTAATCAAAAATCCTTGAACATTTTTTTTTTGCCATACTGGGGATTGAACCCAGGGGCATTCTACCTCCAAGCTATACCCCCAGCCCTATTTTTTATTCTTTATTTTGAAACAGGGTCTCACCAAGTTGCAGAGGGTCTCACTAAGTAGCTGAGGCTGGCCGCAAACCTGTGATCCTCCTGTCTCAGCCTCCCAAAGTACTGGGATTACAAGCGTGTGCCACAACACCCAGCACCCTTGAATATTTCTAACTAAAATGTCACAGAGCAGTTGTGCAATTGTATGTGTATCTCTGTATGGATATAATTTTATCCCTATTCATTTTTGAAATTTTATAAAATGTTGTTAATTTTGATTCTGTAGCTTTATTAGGAATTAGGAATTCCTAATAGGAATTTAAAGTTATCCTTGCTATAGTGAATTGTTCAAAGGCCAATTATTTTAAATACCGTGCAGTCACTGCTTCACATTATTGATGGCTTCTATACCTTGGATAAAATCTACTTTATCTTTCTAAAAGTCATTACAGAAAAATGTTAAATTAACGAAAAAACAACCTAACATTACAGTTAAGAGTATGAACTCTGAGCCGGGTATGGTGGCGCACACCTATAATCCCAGTACTTGAGTAGCTGAGACAGGAAGATCACGGGTTTGCAGGCAGCCTCAGCAACTTAGTGAGGCCCTCTGCAACCTCGTGAGACCCTGTTCAAAATAAATAAAAAGTAGGGCTGGGGGAATAGCTTAGAGGTAGAATACCCTTGGGTTCAATGCCCAGTACCCAAAGGAAAAAAAAAAAGAGTATGAACCCTGAAGTTAGACAACTTGGATTTTAGTCAGTTTGTTGTATAATCTGGGGCAAGTTAGGTCATTTCTTTGTGCTTTGGTTTCCTTCTTTGTAAAAGTTGTGAGGATTAAATTATATAGATACAGGGCTCAGAATAAAATAATGCCTGGTACATAGTAAGTTATCAAAAATAGTATCTCTTATGTCTAGTAATAAAAGTATAAGGAGTTAGGATTTTTTTGGTTTTGATTTTGGGTCTTTTTTTTAACCTCAAAATCTGTATGTGGGCTTCATAGTTTCTCTGAATGTTGATTCAAAATAAGTCTATGACTGTGCTATTCAATATTGTAATCACTAGTGATATGTGGCTATTTTAATTAAAATTAATTAGAATTAAATTAAATTTCCTTAGTCACATTAGCCTTATTTCAAGTGACTGATAACTATTCATGGCTAGTGTATTAAATGGTGCAAGTATAGACCATTTCTGTCATTGCATGAGTCCAATAGTGGCTTATAGCCTTTTTCAAATTCTCAAAGAAGTGTGTGATCTAAAATATTTAGGAACCTAGTCATCTCAACAAATATTTCTCAGCTCTTTTTTCTCATATTCCAATGATAAATAGTATTTAAAATCTAAATATTACTTTCAAAAATAACAATTACAAATCATCTATTTCTTTATCTCTATTGGAAATTTTGTCTCTTAAAGATTTATAAACTGAGTGTGGTGGTGCATACCTGTAATCCCAGTACTTGGTAGACTGAGACGGGAGGATTGCAGGTTCGCAGGCAGCCTCAGCAACTTAGCAAGGCCCTCTGCAACTTAGTAAGACCCTATTTCAAAGTAAAAAATAAAACTGGTTGGGAGTGTAGCTCAGAGGTAGAATGTTCCTGGGTTCAATCCCCAGTACCACACACACACACACACACACACACACACACACAAGATTTATAGAAAGGACACATTTTAAAAATTGTGAAAATGTAGTTAACAGTTAAGTAACTCAGTAGCTAAAAAATTTTAAAAGCAAAGTAACCATGTGAGATTCCTTAAAAATATTAAAATGTGAAATATCAACTGAGAGTGTACAAAACTTATCAATATCAGAATTAAATTAAGGAAATCCTCATTTTAACTCTATTTGCTTTTGGATAGCTTACCAGAGGAAGAAATTAAATAGTCATGAAAACTGTCAAAAGTAGTTTTGCTTAGCTGATAATGTTAGGAATTTTCAAAGTTAAAACACTGCAATGGTGTTTAAAATAAGCATCAGTGTGGAAAAAGTATACATTAAGTTGCAAGACTGTGAAGGGTAGGTAAAAAATTAACAATATTTGGAACATTGTACTCAAATCTTTATCTGTTTTCAATCAATTTTTGTGGAACTTTCTATGCAGTCACAGACCTGGTCGGACCCAGACCTAACCTGGAGAAGGACCCCACCCAGCTGGATTAGACCTGCCACCAGAAAGAAAGTGCTGCCCATGGCTGGGCACACAACCATTTTATATGTGGACTTCTCATTTGAGACACCCACCTGCATCTTCTGCCAGGAAATGTTACAGCCCACCAATGTCAGGAAACTGGCCAAACTTCCCCCTCACTCTGGCTAATCTGGTATCAAAACCCCAGAGCTGGGGGGGGGGGCACAACCCACTTACAGATCTTTGCTGTATCACACCATGGCATATCAGGTGATTACCAAGCCAACCTTGCCAAAGGTGCCACAGCCATCCTGTCCCAATTAAGTACCTAGATAGGTGGATAAAAGTCATGAGAGTAGAGAGGTGTGGGAGGAGCTGAGACTCATGACACCCTACCAGTGGAGTTCAGTAGAGACAAACTTCAATAATCACTGATCTGTTCTCTGTTCTCATCTACCTGGAATGCTCCCCTTCATAGAACATAGGGGTTTTCATTCTAGAAACTTCCCAAACCAGCCAACACCAACCACTTGTCAATATTAGGCATCAAACATTAGGACAGTCAGTTCTGGGTGGGGGATCTATCCTGGCAGGGGGATCTATCCTTGCTGTACTGCAGCATACACGTCTCCCATTTCTGCCTTAAACCCAATGACCTATTTACCTTTGAGAGTGAATACCTTGTTACCCCACCCCACACCTGGGGCTTCAAACCCTATGCCTAGGATTTAAGGATAAGGAACTTGAAACATGGTACAGAAAGTTCTGGACTTGCACTAACATCAATGTCATCTCCCAAACTTGATTTGGTATTAGAAGGGATTTGGACTAGAGTAATACTTGTGAGAACATGTGGCCCACCTCACACAACCCTGGGGGCATGTTGTAGACACTCAGGCAAAACCCACAAAGCCCTGCCTGGTAAAGGGGCCTGAAAAGTGGCATAGAACCTTTAAGCCCAAACTACCACGTGGCCAGCCCCAATAGAAGTGGGCTTTCAGGACTCCTGTCTTAGTCTTCAGTTATTTGCTGAAACCTCTACTTATCTCTGCCTACCCAGCCTGCTCATGGTTGCTTTAGTTCCTCCTCTGACCTTGCTCTCACCACTGATACCTCCTCTGCAATGCCAAGGACCTTATGGGCTTCCAAGCCTCTAGGTAACAACTTGATCTAGCTGACCTCTAGAGCACCTGGAGTGACCCTGGATTATTAGCATCCATCCCATCTTCACCCCAGTGCTCCATGGAATTCAAATTCTTTTTAGTACATGGGTTTTTTTTTTTAGTCTTATTCTATAGCAGTTCTTTCTGACTAGCATATTTATCTCTGACTTGCATTTAGTAAATGAGAGAAAGAGAGTGTGTGTGTGTGTGTGTGTGTGTGTGTGTGTGTGTGTGTCTATGTTAGTTACTGGGAATTGAACCCAGGGCCTTACATGTGCTAGGCAAATGCTCTACCTCCGAGCTACATCCCCAGCCCCTTTTTATTTATTTTGAGAGAGGGTCTCACTAAGTTGCTCAAGCTGGCCTCAAGCTTGTGATCCTCCTGCCTCTGCCTCCCAAGTAGCTGGGATTACAGGCATGTGCTACTACACCTGTTTTAGGAAATGAATTTTTATCAAACTTGAATATTTAGTGAATGAAGCATTTGTGTAATTCTGTTACAAGGAAGTACTATTTAAAAGTATGTACTAGATTGATAACAAATTATAATGTTGGCACGAATCAGTTGTTTACCTCTCCTCTGATGGGGTCTGGGCTACTGACAACCGCTGAGTCTGCAACGGAAGGGTGCTCCATCAGGGCACTTTCTACCTCAACTGGTCCAATTCGGTAACTGGGAAAGCATATGGCAGGAATTTATGAGTGAGTCATAGATTCAGTCCAGAATGCTGATGATCAGTTAAAACAAACATGTACAGAGATGGAGAAGAAAATTACCCAGAGGATAGTATGACATCATCTGATCTTGCAACAAACCAGAAATATCCATCTTCATCCATATACCCTCTGTCCCCGGTGATATAGAAATTGCCTCGTAGAGTTGAAGCTGTTTTTGAAGGGTTATCCTGCCAAAAGAAATAGCATTTTGTTCACTTACTTTGTGATCCTTCTGTTTAGTTGGATTTTTAAATGTTCAAAGAAAAAGTTTGGCTGCTTCTAGAAGCCTTAGAATGAAGAGAAGCCAGAGTGTTGAAAAGAAAACCCACCAACACCTAGTAATTCAAAGAGCAGACAAGATTTTTGTTTTGTTTTACACAAAAACAAAGAACTGGTTCTATAACCCTGACATAAGAAAAATGAACGAAGAATTATTACAATATAAAGCTCACTGGCAAGTAGAACCTGAAGCTAGACCTTTTATTATATTGATATAAACTGTGCTTTAATTTCTATACCATTATTAAAGATGAAATATGCTTTCAGACAGTAAAGAGCTGGAAAGCTCTAGTGGAAGGAATTTACTTGATCCCAATGTCCCATTCCATTTTCCTTCCATTCATCCTAAGAAAAGGGAGCACTAATCAGATGTCAGGAAAACGAGTAGGTGCTATTTGACAGTTATGAGGATCGATGGATGTTAAGGACATGGATGTAAGAGGCTCTCTTATTTCTAGGGCTCCCTTCCTCCAGCCTTCATGGTTATATAGCCTATGGGACCAATGTGCTAATCTTTAGCAATCAATTGCATGTTTCTTCAAGTCCCAGTCTGCAGAATTACTATAAAAGACAATGAATCTCTCAAGAAAGGCAGAGTTGTGTTTTATGACAAATAGGAGTAGTTACCAAGTACTTTCAAGAAATAAATAGAAAATAAGAAATTTAAAAAATAAATCTCTTACTACATAATGAGTAAAAAGGCCAAAAGGTCGATTAGGTAGAACTTGAATACCAATATCTCCTTCTTGTCCAGGAGGTAGAATATTGCCATTTGCATCCAAGATCTAGGATACAGCAGAACAATTTAAGAGGATTTTTATTTAATGCCACATCTTAAATCTTAACTTTGCAGGTATTTTTGCCACTTAAGAATGAAGACTTCAAAAACATTTTAAGCATACTTTAAATTCCTAAGAGAAAAGTATTTATTTAAAATTTTATTGCATAAAATATTATCAAATGCAGATTACGAAAAGGTGAAAGAAGAATAAACATTTCCTTAAATTCTACTATCCGGCAATAATCATGTTTTGGTAATATCCTTTTGGGACAATATAGATATAGAAAAAGACCACTTCATTAAATAGTTCTGCAATCTACTTTTATCATTTAGCAATATCCTTTTTTTTTTCAGTACTGGGAATCAACCCCTGGGACATTCTGCCTTTAAGTTACATCCCAGCCTTTATTATTTTATTTTGAGACAGGGTCTTACTACATTGCCCAGGCTGACCTCCAATTTGTGATACTCCTGCTTCAGCCTCCACAGTAGCTGGGATTACAGGTGTGCACCACTGCATCCAGCCCATTTAACAATATAAGTTATTAAAAACATGGCTGGGCGTGGTGGCGCACACTTGTAATCCCAGCAATTTGGGAGGCAGAGACCGGAGGATCCGGGTTCGTGGCCAGCCTCAGCTCTCTCTCTCTCTTTCCTTCTCTCTCTCTCTCTCTCTCTCTCTCTCTCTCTACCTAGTGAGGCCCTCCGCAACTTTGTGAGACCCGGTTTCAAAATAAAGTATAAAAAATAGGGCCGGGGGTGTAGTGCAGAGGTAGAACGCCGCTGGGTTCAATCCCCGGTACTGCAAAAAAAACAAAAAAACAAAACAAAACCCATGGATTTCATGGCCCTACACCAAATCTATTAAATCAGTCTCTCCACAGAAGTAATTCTCACTGGCCTGAGAATTAGTATTTTAAACAAGTAACCATGTAATTCTTATGATCAAATGAGCTTGGGACACACTGATGTAGTCTATCTGTAACAAACCCTCAGGTAAATTTGGGTCTGAGCTTTCTACTCTGGAAATGCATCCACTTTGCCTTTTGGCTATTGTTGCTTTCTCTTTTGTATTAGTATAAGTTCTTTTGGCTATACCTAGATTCACAGCTGGGTCCATCTGAGAACAATTACAACCCTGTGCAAAGTGTGCAGGGAAATAGATGTGCCCTTGGTCTCAGGTGAGAGTAATGGCAGTGGTTACAAAAAGCCTGGAAATGGCCCAGGAGGCAGAGGAGGAGCCCGAGAGGGAGAGTGCTGCAGCCACTGTACACTGTGCCTCTTTTGGCCTAGTTGATCCCCTCAGGAGATCCTGACCTCCTTCACCAGAGTGGTATGGTACTATGGTTAAAAGTATGGATATTGGAGCCAGATTGCTTGAAACTGTATCCTAATTCTGACAGTTACTAGCTGTATAACCTCAGGTTGGTTCCTAACTTCTCTGTGCCCTTATCTGTAAAATGATTCCAATAATATGTCTTCAGGTTCCTTCTGAGAATTAGGGTTAATACTTAATAAAATGCTTAGAACTACATGGTACAATATAGGTATTTGCAAAATAATAGAGACCATTAAGCTAACATTTCTAACCCATTTCTGTCTTTGCATAGAAATTAAGGTATCATGGAAATAACATGGAAGCCCTTGTTGGAGTGTATATGGGGGTGGGTGGGAAACAGATTGGGCTGTTACTAAACATTGACCCGAAACGGGGTGTACAAACCTTAACATCGAAAGCAGGAGAAGCCTTTCCCATTGAGCCAGGTTTGATTTTCATTCCCTTAAAATTTCCACATATTAGCACCTAGTTAAAAAGAACACATAAGGTGACATAAGTAACAAATTAATTTATTCATCTATCGTTCATTTATTTAACAAATATTTATTGAGAACTTAATGTAAACCAGGATCAAAATAAAACAAAGTCTGTGCACTCATGCAATGAAGATATTGACAATATACAAATAAGCTATAAGACAATAAAATCATAATTACTAACAGCAATATTTATTAAAATGAGTATATTAATATTTGTACTTGTATTAGAATATTTGTTATGCTAATTATGTTTAAATAATTTATCAATTTTTAAATTATTATTTTAAGTTTTGACCAGGTTAATACATAAACAATTATTAGTTGAAGCATTATAAATCGAAGCATTACAAAAAGACACGCTGATCCGGGCGTGGTGGCGCATGCTTGTAATCCTAGAACTTGGGAGGCTGAGACAGGAGGATCATAGGTTCGGGGCCAGCCTCAGCTATTTACTGAGGCTCTCAACAACTTAGTGAGACCCTGTTTCAAAATAAAAAATAAAAAAATAGGACTGGGGGTGTAGCTCAGAGGTAGAATGCCCCTGGGTTCAATCTCTAGTACCGTAAAAAAAAAAAAAAGACGCTGAAAAGCTTTTTCAACTTTTCCCTTATTTGCTCCACCTTAGCCCTCCTTCTGCAAAATCACTTTTGTTCTTATTTCACTCATGTCCTCTAGAATTTATTCTTATGCTTGTCTTCATGAGCTCCTAAAAGAGCTCTTTTTCTTTTTTTTTTT
>PVJS01048633.1:0-14979 GCA_004027185.1 Glis glis
AGCATGAACGTACTTCTTCTTACACTTTCATTCCTTGAAGGCACAGTCTGGCACCAAAGAGTACATCCTTAACCATCACTCCAAGCTCTGGATTGCTTAATGCCACCCCACACTTTTGTCAAATTATAGGCACCAGCTACCAGACCAGACATGGCAGCCCTGGCAATTTTGCAGGCTTTGTGCCTTTCCACCAAGATCTTCTGAAGTATCAGAACCTAGGAAGAGCTGAAGCTGTATAGGTGCTCAGGGCCTGGGTCATCAAAAATGAGCATTCGCTGCACCATTAGCACCAGGATAATCTACCTGTCTTCAAGGGCACACTAATCAGTATTCAGTGAGCAATCCCTTGGGCAGGATTCATTTTCCCCCTAAGTCTGCCATCAGAAAGCCTAGAGCTAGAGCTACTATGAGTTTAATGTTAGTGGCTGTGACTTCCCTTTATTCTAATTGCTTACATTTCAGAGACATCCTTCTTTATCTATTTTACTAAATTGATGCCTTTTTTTCTCAAATCTACTGCTTTTTTATTTAAGTAGATCAACAATGAAACATGAATAGTGCCGTATTAGCAAAATCAAAGACCCAGGGCAGCCGGAGGAAGAAACCCAAGGTTGCAACCGTCAGAACCCGTGCCACATGAAGCAACCGGATCTGCGAAAATTTGATTGGGGTTTGAAGATTACGCTGACTGACACTTGTTCAATGGATAATTCTTTCCCTCGAGGTAATTATTATCAGCAAATAGACATTTCAGAAAATATTGGAGTGGGGAATGTGTGGGTGACACTGTTGCCTGTTTAGAAGCAGCTTAGGTTAGGTTTTGGTAGTGAACTTAACTATGGTCAGACGCTAATTATGCTAGAAAAGCAAAGAAACTCTGGACTTCTCCCTCATATCGAAACAGACTGAAGGAAGGACCACATCATATTAAAGGTTCAAACCTGATATTCCTTGCTGTACTATGACATTTTCTTCTGTTTACTCCTTTTTTATGCATCAGTGGGAGACATCAGGTCCATCCTTAGCCTACCAGAGCTATGTAGTGGGGCCATGTTTTACATTAAACATTTGTTTTCATTCATTTTATTCCTAGTCTCCCCATCCATTCAAAAACATTTCCTGTAAGTCACCCTCAGGGTAGTGAGAATAAGTAAAAAACAAACAATAAAATTCTAAACTTTTAAGTAAACATTTGCAACCCAAAGCAGAAACAATATTCTTGAATCTCTGAAATGCAAACCCAGGTGACACACACTTGGAAAAGAATAGGGTGTTTTAAAGTTTTATATGTTAAGCAAAGGAAGCCATCAAGAATCTAAACAGAGAGCATACAGAATGGGAGAAGATCTTTGCTAGCTATCTCTCTGAGAGAGGACTAATATCCAGAATATACAAAGAACTAAAAAGACTTAACACTAAAACAACAAATAACTCAATCAAGAAATGGGCAATTGAATTAAATAGACACATTACAAAAGAAGAAATACAAGTGGCCAATAAATATATGAAAAAATGTTAAACATCATTAGCAATCAAGGAGATGCAAATAAAAATGATACTGATATTCCACCTAACCCTAATTAGAATGTCAATCATCAAGAATACGAACAACAATAAAAGCTGTCGAGGATATGGAGAAATAGGAACTCTTCTACACTGTTGGTGGAATTGCAAATTAGTGTAGCCACTACATAGATCAGTATGGAAATTCCTCAGAAACATGGAAATGGATCCACCATATGATCCAGCTATACCAAAAAAGGGATTGAATTCAGAGTATTATAGTGATACATGTATATCCATGTTTATAGCAGCACAGTTCACAATAGCCAAAACATGGAACCAACCTATGTGTCCATCAACAGATGAATGGATTACAAAATTGTGGGATATATACACAATGGAATTCTACTCAACAATAAAGAAGAACAAAATTATGTTATTTGCAGGAAAATGGATGGACCTGGAGAACATTATGTTATGTGAGATTAGCCAGTCACAGAAAATAAAGGGTCATATGTTTTCTCTCATATGTGGAAGCTAGGGAGTCATCAGGACATAAGAGGAACTAAATTTAGATAATGGAGGAGAAACCCCAGTGGAGCAATGGAAGGTGTCCAGGGGATGGTGTTGTTGGGTGGGAAGGAATCAATGAAGAAAACACTGCCACTGAAGCTTGGTACATTTATGAAATTACTAATGCTAATCTTAAGATCATGTATGGGGAAGGGGAGGGAAAGAGAAGGGAACTGGGGTAAGCCCACCAACTGCTCTGTGTATGTATGTCCCTAATACTCTAAACCACATAATGATGTGAGATTACAATAAACCAATGAAAGTATTTTAAAAAAAGAAAAAATCAATGATGCAATAAAAAGATGTATATGTTTTAGTTTATTAAAAAGATACCTTCAGCCGGGCGTGGTGGCGCACGCTTGTAATCCCAGTACTTTGGGAGGTGGAGACCGGAGGATCCGGGTTCGCGGCCAGCCCCTGCTCGTGCACGCAGGCGCGGGCGCGCGCTCACGCTCTCTTTCTCTCTCTCTCTCCCTGTCTCTCTCTCTCCCTCTCTCTCTCTCTCTCTCTCTCTACTTAGTGAGGCCCTCCGCAACTTCGTGAGATCCAGTCTCAAAATAAAGTATAAAAAATAGGGCCGGGGGCATAGCGCGGAGGTAGAACGCCCCTGCGTTCAATCCCCAGTACCGCAAAAAAAAAAAAAAAAAAAGATACCTTCAGAAAGAAAAGGCAGAACCTAGATTACCTTCCATGAGTCATTAAGAATGGAAAAATATATGGCCATATATATCCTTTTTTTGTTTAACCACCAACTTTCTCAAAGGAAAGTTGAATAAATAATTGTATATCCTTTATAGGAAGCACAAGGAGGGTTTGGATCTACTGAGTCTCTGAGAAGTTCCCAGAGACATTTGTCTTTTTCTTCTTCTGCCCAATTCCTTAAATAATTTGGGTGTAGAGGTTGGGTATTTAGAGACTTTGTCCTGGCTTCTTATAACTCCTCCTTCTCTGTGTATAAGAATGGTAGGTTAGAGTAATAGAAACCTCTTGGCCCTCACATCAAATCTTGTCTTCTCTATCTTACTTCCTGTCCAGCATTGCTAAAATGATTACTCTGTGCAGGTCCCAACTAGCTAAAGAGAGTTGTAAATTGACAGCTTTTTCCCCAGGCTTAAGAGTTGCCTTTCTTGCCTCTTGCCCCACAGTCGCCCCAAGTTATAGACCTTCAGGGATATTTTAGGTCTCATAGATGTGGAGCCTAACAGTGCAAGTATATTAATGCCCTGTGAACTAGCATTTAACCAAGAAAGAGATGGGATTCAATAGAGAAATGTTTTGTCCTTTCTTCTCCTTGGTAGAAGGTCATGAAATTGATTTTAAAAAGCACATAGGATTGAGTCATTTGTTAAACAATACTGCATCTTTTACTGGATTACCATTTTATGTTATCCTGACAATCTTTTACTTCTGTTCCTAGGATCATGCCCAGCCCAATAAAGTACCTGCACTCAGCCCACTTGTCATGCAAAGGCACAAGGGCTCCAAAGAGGCTCATGTAAGAAGGAAGTATATCTGGTTATATACCTGTAGCACCAGAATGATACAGGGGAAGCATCATTATGAGAATTGAGACCTTGGAAATGAAAATGACAAGGAGGAAAACAAGATGTTTTCAGTGTTTGATGGCAGGTCAATTGGATATCTGTATGGACAAACATGAATCTTGATTTCTACCTCACATCATATAAGGAATCAGTTCCAGGTATATTGAATTTTAAATGCAAAAGAGAAAAATAAAGCACATTTTTTTCAGAAGAAAATAGGAGAGTATTTTCATGGCTTCAGTATGTATGCAAAAATTTACCAAAAAGGGCACAAAGTACAATTATCATTAAGAAAAAAGATACACTGGATGATATTAGGATTTTTGAGATGCAAAATCAAGGAAAATCTGGCATTTCACCTGGAATTGTATTCTATTCTTTCTTCCATCTTCTCTTGCCCTATCCATCATCTCCCACTCACTTGCTTGTTTCTCCTGGGAACACACACACACACACACACACACACACACACACACACACACTTGGCTCAAATTCTAATTATACAATGTTGGATCTGAGACAATGATAGTATCTAAGTTCAAACTCTCATCAAAGAATTGGATGTTAAACCACACTGAAATATCATATATATCTAAGAGAAGAGCTACATGGAAAAATTAAAGAGAGGAAGACAAAATCACCAGGTGCTGATGAGAATACTGAACACCAGCATCCCAATTCCTGTTGCTGGGAGAAGTGTACATTTGCACAATTCTTTTGAAAAATACATTTCAGTTGTTCTAAAGCTGAATATATTAATATCTAATAATCTAGTAACAGAATAATTACATTTCTAGGTATGTGTCCAGTAGAATTACAGACATATGTTCATCAAAATACATGTACAAAAATGTTCATGGCAGTACTATCGCTAATTGACTAACAGTGGAAACTACTCCAGCACTCATCAAGGACAGAATAACAAGCATACTATGGATCGAAGAAAGCTAGGTACAAAAGAATCTATACTGTCACATTCTACTTATGTGAAGTTCCAAAATAGGCAAAAGTAATATTAGTGTTGGGTAATAGGATGATGATATCCTTTGTGTGAGTAGCTGGTAATTTTCTAGGTTTTAATTCAACTGTTAATTATACAGGTATGTTTAGATGAGAAAAATACAGTTTGTAAACTTAATACTTAATTCTGTATTACTGCATATATTATGCTTCAGTAACAAAAATAATAAATGACAGCTTTAGTCCAGTCAAATGTTGGTTCAAGTCATTTTGTGAAACCCAGAAGGCATCAATGCCAGCAATCAGGAAGAACCGAAGGAACTGTAGCTGTAGATTTAGACACAAGAGAAAATTAAACACACATGATGATATTAAGGGTGGCATAATTGCAGAAGTTAGAAATGCACAGTGTTGCTGATATATAAGGAGTCATATAGACTGCCTGTGTTAAGATCAATGGCTTGATAGAAAAGAATAAAATTCTCAGACCTGACATGGTATTTTTTTGAGTGCACAACTCTTAGAACCTTGACACCTTGACTTCTCTGAACCTTCTCTGTTGGCAGATACAGTCTCCATTGCCAGATGTGAAATCTCCCCTTTGTGTGGACACTATAAGACGCCACTTCTCTGCTGGAAGGAGCTCTTCAGGATCTCCTCCTACCATGGCTCACCAGCACAGAGCTGATAACTAGTGTGAGGTAGCAGCACGGGTGGTTCTAAGATTCAGTTGTGGTGCCTCCTTAAGATGTGGACATGGTGAAGTACTACAATAAAATGGAGATTTTGGAATATCTATGACAGAGTACAAGAGGCTAAAAGAATAAAGGAGGTAGAAATGTTATACTGCATATATTGTGTGGGCCCCAAGAACCCACAAACTGATGATGTTGCCTGAGAAGACCAGATAGCATTTAATTCACTAGGGCAATAATGAAAAAAATTTGGTGAAGGGCCCATCAGTATTGGCATTGGCTAGGACTTAGTGAGTTTTATTCATCCTCTCGTATGAAACATTTTCAGAGGAATTTCTGATTATTATCTTGAAGGGGATTCAGATGAATTGTATTTAATGAAGAGTACATGGGATCTGAGTACTCAAAGGAGTGGGCTATATTAGATATTTCTCGAGCTTTCCTCCAATTACTGTACTAATCTTATTTTCTCTCCTGCTGTCGTGACCTGTTCTGTTTTGTCCAATCAACTTTATGCAATGAAATGTGACAGTGCTTCAGGGTTGGGCTATGCACCTCACATTTCCTGTTGTAAGACTAGGCACTCACATATGTAGATTCCAGAAGTACAGATGAAATAACACCCTATCAGGGAGTGCTGCGGTTGTTGATGGACAAATGGTCTCTCTCCAAACAGAATCCTCTAAAGACACATTTCAGACAGTCCATAGCATCAAGCCTCCAACTGCTGCAAAGGTGGCCAGTATACCTCTTTATAGTGGCCCCTTAGCATTTCCATTTTGCTCCTTCTGTCTCAGATTCCTACTATCTGGATGGCAGAAAATAAAGTACCTGTACTTAAACCTTTGCTTCAGGGTGTCCTTTCCAGAGAAAACAACCTAAGGCAAATATAACAGTCTCAAGTGGGTGCCTGGATGAATCATGTGACTTTCCTCACAGTCTAGAATAGAATGAAGAAAGTAGTTACGCGTTCTTGAGCTTCCAAGACTAAGAGGGCTAATAACCAAAAATTTTCAGCCTCTCAAAGAATATCAAACTACTAAGAAGGCTAGCAGAAATAATGAAGATTGGGAAGAAAATAACTCTGTGGTCCTAACAACTGGAGACCATGGCTAAGCTATTAGTAATAAGAATATGGAGTTCAAAGCAAGGATCAAGAAAGACAAGTTATTCTCGAAAAATGATCACTAGGAACAGAGAATATTATACCGAACACACATTGTTCTGTGTTCTCCAAATTCACCCCAGAAGACTTTATATTATTTCCAGAAGGGAATGCAAATCAGATAGAATAAGACTGTTTTTTCTCTTTACATTTTACCAGAAGAGACTTAAAACCATTACAGAATAAGTTACCATAGATTTGTAAAACAAATTCTATCATCAGTGCTGTCTCTTGTTAAAGAACAAGATTAATTTTAGATGATTGTTTATTAAATTTCTACACAGGGATAAACTGAAACTATAAATTTTCTACCAACTATAGCTACAAACCCAAATCAAATATTAAAATTTTATTGTAGGATTTTTTTACTATTCTAAACAAAGATATGCTACTAAAATAACATCCCACCAGTGCGTATAGTTCTGTTTCATGAGATATAACATTAATACATCTCTTACTTTGATTGTTTGCCAGGTAAATCATCTGTGAGTTTATCCAGGAGGTATACAAAAGACTCTTCAGCTTTCATTTGATGATGATTTTAATTTGGAGTTTTAATAGTAAAATTATTTTTATACCCTCAGGAAAGAAAACCCTTGGGCTGACTTGCGATATTGTCAATTGCATTAATTTAAAACCAGGTTTATTTTATTTTATTTTATTTTTGGTACTGGGGATGGAACCCAGGGGCATTATACCTCAAAGCTACAGCCCTGGCCCTATTTTATTTTTTATTTGGAAACAGGGTCTTGCCAAGTTGCTGAGGGCCTTGCTAAGTTGCTGAGGCTGGCTGAGAACCTAGTTCCTCCTGTCTCAATCTCTCAAGTACTGGGATTGCAGGTGTGCACCTCCATGCCCGGCTCTGAAACCAGGTTTTGTTTTGTTTTAAACTAACATCCCTGTCAATTTTAAGGCTAGAGTTGGCCAAAAGTGGAACTTGTATTAAATGTGGTAGGCAGAGGGAAATAGAGGCTGCTATCAGGAGTTCATGGGGCGTCGAGAGTGATGAGAAGGCACAGCAGTCCCCAGGAGTCTTAGCTTGGACTCCCACTTCCCAGTCTACCTCCAGTTTTTCTTCCAGAACAATGGTCCTTCTGACTACCAAGGCTCTGGCTCCCAAGAGATGCTTGCCTTGAGACCACAGAGGTGGCCCCCACACACAGGCAATGCACACAGGCAATCATGACCTCAGTGAGTACCCCGGTTGACTTACTGCTCTTCAGTAAGCAGTCCCATTTTGAAGATTAGACATGCTTGTCTCCTCTGACCTATTGACTCATGGAAGGGTTTCTGTATTAATAATTATTGATTCTTTCTCTGATAGTCTTACTTTTTCCTTCCAGTTCTTCATTTTCTCAGCTTCTTCCATGTATTATTGAATGCTTAATCCCTCTGCTTCCTTAAATGAATCCTCATGCATATGACTCTAGACTAATTTCATTTTCAATGAGACCAACATTTGGGGGAGCCCCTGTCTTGACCCAGGCATTAGCTTAAGCACTGATAATTCAAATATCTTCAAGGTTGTTAGGAGTAGTTGAACCATGATTAAATAGCAACTTTCCTGTTAAATAGGTGACATCGGTCCAAAATTCACTTCAAAATTTAAAGCACTGATGACCCGAATCTCATGTAATCCTGATGCGTATAATAGGGTGTCCTTGCTCCTGGTGCACCCTTAGCAGGTGAGTCAGCTTCCCAAGTCCACTGGGCTATGGCTTTGGGGAGTACAAAGTGTGGTGACCGTAAGTCTGAGGCTGCTTTTACTGGTAGAACAACTCTCACTATTTTATCTGCATCTGATATGAAGAAAAATATATTACCGTGGATCTTTTAAACCCAGACCAGACATTTGAACTGTCATTTTCACCTCTGATTTCCATCAAGGTTCACAAAGCTTTTAAAGGCACTCAGTAATGTATCCTGTATATCAAGATCCACAAAAGGCACCGTTTCTGTTCTACAGGGGTGAGAGGCAGAGCGCCGGACTCTTTGTAGTCCACGACCAGGGAGTTCAAAAGCACCAACAAAGGACTTTTATGCAGCCAAGGACTTTTTTCTAGGACTTTTATTCTGAGTAAAATGTATTCAGCCAAGAAAGAATGGGGAAATAGTGGTCTTAAAATAATTTCTGTGGCAGAAACTGGATTTCAAATGATATAATGAACTAATGTGCAGTAAAGGGATGGAAATAATTAGCTCAGACAAGGCATTTGATAGAGTTAGCAAAAATATAATTGATCCCCATTTTATGTGATTCTTATAAAAAGGACTATGTGGATAAATTAATAGTCTTTGATGCCTATATTTGAAAATATAGAGACATGGCAAATATTGGCATAATGCCTAGTGATATATGGGATGAATTAAAATTCAAATATCTGTTATTTTTATAAGGACAAGACTATGTTGTTTTTCATAAGAGATATTTCCATTTTTGTTTAATACATAGATCTTGTTCATGATTTCACAGAGATGTTGATAAAATTTACGGAACACAGAAACAAAGAAATGGTAGCAGGCATAAAACATTGGAGCAAGAATTAAATTAAGCTAAGATAGGAAAACATGAAGGAATATGTTTGCCTGCTTTGCCAAAAAGTTGGGGGTTATTCTTCCAACATAGTCTACATACTTCAGATCATTTATTTATCTGGGTATGGAATTATGTTGATTTGTCTATAACCTTAATGAGGGTTGCAGTTATTGGTTATGAAATTATGATTTCTTTGGCATTAAGGTGAATTAATTTCAGAGGACGGAAACCAATTGCCTAGGAAACTGGGTAGTTTACCATACTTGCTCCATGTCAGGCTACTTCCAATGATGGGAGTCCTTCGCTTTTACCACCAGTAGCTTTGGGCTACTTCTGCTTCAAACAGAAAGTTATAAAAGAGAACGCAGTAGTCTACCCCCAGAAGGAATTTGGATTTGTCTCTAAAGGCAATGTGCTTATCCCTTCAATCTGGGAAATGTTGAAGTTATCTCTTTCATAATGTCACCATCATAGTTAGGAATATGTTCAAGGTTATGTTCAAGTTTAAGGCATATGGGTGAGCTAATCGGCTGTCAATAACACTGATTGTTCCTAAAAGCCTCCCTTTAGCACCCCCCCCCCCCGAAATGGTAAATGAGCACATTCCACAAATGCATTTAAATCCATTCACTGGCTGTCCACAGAGACATAGGGAGTATCAAGAAATAGTTTGGGTCTTTTCGAACACCATTTCTTGGAGCAATACTCAGTGTGTGAACAATAAACAAATTTTATTCCCACTTAGAAACTTTTGAGGACCAATATGCTTAAACCCAAATAAAATGAAATGAAAAAGTAAGGCCACTTTAAATACATCATTTACATGAACTGTGGTGATGTAAGATATCAGAAGGGAAAGCCCAGCGAAGGGCACAAGAGAACTCTGTATAAGGTTAGTAAGTTTAGAAGTCTCAAACTTATTAAACAATAAAAAGTAGAAAATAGGAAAAATTCATAAGAAATCATTTGGAGGCCGGGCGTGGTGGCACACGCTTGTAATCCCAGTACTTTGGGAGGTGGAGACCGGAGGATCCAGGTTCACGGCCAGCCTCAGCTCTCTCGCTCGCTCTCTCTCTCTACTTAGTGAGGCCCTCCGCAATTTCGTGAGACCCGGTTTCAAAATAAAGTATAAAAAATAGGGCCGGGGGTGTAGCGCGGAGGTAGAACGCCCCTGCGTTCAATCCCCGGTACCGCAAAAAAAAAAAAATAAATCATTTTGATAGCCATTTAAATGCATCTTCCTTTTAAAACCAGGCATACTATTTTTTATAGGTTTGTCATTCATTAATTTCAATACAAGTAATCCTGTAATGTGGCCACATTTATACATAGAGGAGCTAATTCTAGAAGAAGGGAGGCTTTAGTGTTCATCACAATTAACATGATGAATGAGGATAAGAGGATAAATGAAAAAATAAAACAGAATGTCCAGATAATAGAGGGATTGTAATTGTGGGAGAAGGTCCTGAATGAAACATGAAAAAAACATTAAAACATGTATTTGTACTGTCTGATTTTGGAGTACATTCGGAAATCATCTTCTTTGCCTAAGAAGTGTTTGTGGCCATATATATATATATATATATAATATCATAAAACATCTATAATTCAATTTGGAATAAAATGGGGATAAAAGGAATTTATTTATTTATTTACTTATTTATTTATGTGGTACCGGGGATTGAACCCAGGGGCATTCTACCTCTGAGCTACATTCCCAGCCCTATTTTTTATTTTTTATTTTGAAACAGAGTCTCACTAAGTTGTGGAGGGCCTCACTAAGTTTCTGAAACTGGTGCACCATAATCCTTCTGTCTCAGCCTCCCAAGTACTGGGATTACAAGCATGGGCCACCACGCCCGGCTACTTATTTTCTTTTTTGACATTACCATTATCATCACCACTATCCTTGTTACCATTTGTCATACACCTACTTTATGTTAGGTACCATTCTTGGTTGTAATACACTTTATATTAGAATTTCTTAGATTCTATCTAGAACTAAACAATAACAAATGTATTTTTATTTTTGTACAGAATAATAAAAACAACTACTTGGCGAATCATTAATATAGTTATTATCCATAATATTTTAATTTATAAATGATATCTTGCCAGGCACAGTGGTGCACACCTGTAATCCCATACTTGGGAGGCTGACACAGGAGGATTGCAGGTTCAAGGACAGCCTCAGCAATGTAGCAAGACTCTCAGCAACCTAGCAAGAGCCTGTTTCAAAACAAAAAGAAAATAAAAAGGTACAATTCCCCTGGATTCAATCCCTTAGTAACACACACACACACACACACACACACACACACACACACACTCTCAATTATATCTTTTGAGAATAATAATATTTTCATATTTATACCATTCTGAAAAGTAATGTTATAACACTAAAACTTATTTATGTTTGAATTCCTACTGTGTCCTAGGTATTCTATTACAATACAAAGGTTTTAAAAGAGTTTTTCTGAAGCTTATAGTTAAGTGAAATTGATAAGAATAGTCTAAATATAATTTAAAATAAATATGTAGTTAAAAACTATAATACCAGTTATAAAAAGTTCAAAGTTATTCAAGCCAAAATTTTGGTTTCTAGTATAAGCACTATTATGTACTAGTAGTAAAACATTCAGAGAATTACATTCTCTTGGACCAAAAATTTCTCACCTGGAAACTGTATTTTGATTCTATGATTGTGTAAGCAGATTTATTATTTATTTTTTATAGTTATTTTAAAGAAACATCTAAAATTAGAATATAATTATTTGGAAACACCAGAATTAACATTCATTATTAAATTATTTGTTTTTCAGTACAGCACCAAAAAAGACGAGACTTTGGTAGGGATCCAATCCTAAACCCTTATTTTAAAGAAAAAATGTGTTCTGTCCCAATATATGATAATTTTATTGCATTTTTAAGGTGAGATTGTAATTTTTCCTTGAGGCTGAGAAAAACTGTACTAATTATTGACAGGTTTTTTTTTCCAAGTATGATTTATTTGTTATTTTGAGGATTGCAATATATATGTCTAACCATAATGTAAGAAAGTTTGCCTAAAACAAACTATACATAAATCTATTTTTTCCTGCTGGGTCATAAGGCCACAACTACTATATATTACTTGCTTGTGGATGGGCAATATGTGTGTTTTTTTACACAGCTGTGCTACGTGAAGTCAGTACTTTCATGGATTCCAACTTACAGTTACTAACAACTCTGCCCAAGAAGCCCAAGAATAAGAGACAGACTATGATTTGAATCCAGTTGGTCTGCCTATAGAATTTGCACACTTGCACCCAAAACACTCCCTTTAGCAAACATCTAAGTGTTAGCTAGTTAAATAGGGGAACAGATGGACTAAAATGGACCAAGCTTGAAGCACCTGAGAAAGAGGTTAAACAAGTCCTTTCATTTTATTTATTTATTTCGGTACTGGGACCTGAACCCCAGAGGCATTCTACCTCCAGGCTATACCCTTGTCCTTTTAATTTTTTTTTATTTGGAAACAGGGTCTCTCTAGGTTGCTGAGAGTCTCACTAAGTTGCTGAGGCTGGTCTTGAGCCTGTGATCCAACTGTCTCAGCCTCCCAAGTACTGGGATTACAGGTGTGTGCCACCATGCCGGCTAAACAGGCGCTTTTAAATGGATATGACTGGGGCTAGAAAACTGCAGGGCTCTCAGAAGGCTAAACCACCTGCAGGGCCTCATTTAGAGACACCTCCCATGGGAGGGGGGGACAAAGCAGACTGAGGTGCAGGAAGAGTGGCACTAACACAGATAGTGACCTCCCCACATGCCTATGCGTAAAACTCTCCATGTGGAAGAATCCACTCCACTTTCCATTTCTGAAAAGGAACCCCTTTAGACCTCTCTCTGTCCTATGCCATTTCTCACCCTGGGGAAGTGGCTCTTTGTGGACTCTCGCTTGCTCTCATTATCCGACCCTTTCCTTGGAATGTAAGTCCCTCTGTCACAGCCTTCTTTTATTACTGTGCCTCCACTTCCTAAACAAACCTTTTATATCCCTGTGCCTCCTCTTCCTAAATAAACCTCTTATATCCTCCCTCCCCCAATCCCTGCTTTCTGCATGAATTCTTCCCACTGCAGAGAAGCAAGGACTGAAGCGCTGCCCTGTAATATAATATTCATACTGAGGAGAAACTTCACCAGGAAATGCAAGAATGGCCTTAACGTTTTGGGTACTAACTAATGTAGACCTTCCCTTCACTAACCTGGTACTAAGTTTGGAAGACACTTTTGACAGTTTTAATGTGTTAAAATGTACTGACCTGCCTTCCAGCACTTTCTATGCTCTCCTTTTTTATTAGCCTAAGAATGGGATTATTATGGACTTGTTAAAATGGCAGGAAAACCTATAGGACTGTTTTAAAGATCCATGACCTAGTTTTATAAATGTGCAATGTGCTGCTAGGGTTTAAGGTTAAGATAAGGGCTTCTTTGCCTTAAATTTGCAAATTTCTGTTAATGAAGCTCAATTATGACCTTAAGTTGGTTGCTTCTCCATATATATATGAACTTGAAGTTAAAGTATATATCAATTAAGTATATGTCAGAACTTGAAGTTAAATCTTGGTAGCCTAAAATTTAGAATCAGAGTATTCTTTCATAGTTTGGCCCAATGCCCTGCTTCATAAGGAGAGCATTTCATTGGGCTGAAATCCATCAATCCTAATAACTTGGACGTGTAATTGCAATTTCAGATGAAAATTAGAGTAAAATATGCTAATAGAAAACATTGTTCTTTTATTTTAAAAAGTTGTTAAAGTCACTTTGAGTACCATTAAGTTCTAGGCAGTGTTTTTTTTTTCTTCTTTTTTTATTCATTATATTTATTGGTGCATTGTAGTTATACGTTTTGATAAGTGTCAGGGTATCAGAAGCATGCATGCACACATTACTCATTTAGCCCTCCCTCAAATCCCACCGTATTCCCTCCCTCTTCCCTCCTTTACTTGCTCAGCATAGTGATTGACTCTGATAAGTTTGTTTATACACATCATGTGCATTAGTGTATTTCCCTCTTCCCCCCTCCCATCTCCCTCAGTTAGGTCGCCTTCTTTGCTCATCTAAAGTTTTCTCCTTCTCTGTCTGGGGTTCCCTTCTAAGCCCCATTCTCCCTAGCTTCCACATATTAGGGAGAACATCCGACTTTTCACTCTTTGTGACTAACTAATCTCACTTAGCATAATGTTCTCCAGTGCCCTCCATTTCCCTGCAAATGACGCAATTTTATTCTTCTTTATGGCTGAGTAAAATTCCATTGTGTACATATCCCATAATTTTGTGGTCCATTCATCTGTTGATGGACACCTTGGCTGGTTCCAATGTTTGGCAATTGTGAATTGTGCAGCTATAAACATAGATACACATGCATTAGTCTGGTAGTTTGGTTTCAGTCCTTTTGGGTAGATGCCTAGAAGTGGTATTGCTAGGTCATATGGTAGATTCATTCCCATTCTTCTGAGGATCCTCCACACTGTTTTCCAAGGTGATGGCACTAATTTGTAATCCCACCAACAGTGTATTAGAGTTCCTACTTCTCCACATCCTCACCAGCATTTGTTGTTGTTTGTGTTTTTAATGATTGCCATTCTAATTGGGGTTAGGTGAAATCTCAGGGTAGTTTTGATTTGCATTTCTCTGATTGCTAATGATGTTGAACATTTTTTCATACATTTATGGGCCATTTGTATTTCTTGTTCTGTGAAATGTCTAGTTCACTTGCCCATTTTTTGATTGGGTTATTTGTTTTTTTAGTGGTGATATTTTAAGTTCTCTGTATATTCTAGATATGAGTCCTCTATCAGAGGAGGAGCTGGCAAAAATCTTTTCCCATTCTGTCAGCTCTCTGTTGAGGTTCTTGATTGTTTCCTTTACTGCACAAAAACTCTTTAGTTTAATGCAATCCCACGTATTGATCCTCATTTTAGTTTCCTGTGCCTTTGGGGTCTTGTTGAGGAAGTCTTTACC
>PVJS01048634.1:0-14979 GCA_004027185.1 Glis glis
CAACAACCTAATTCGGACAGGATGGCAAATGTCTCAGACCCTCCAGGAATGAAGGTGTGGGTCACCCCTCCGGGTAAAGAACCAAGACCTGCTGAAGTGCTGGCTGAAGGTAGAGGAAATACAGAATGGGTAGTAGAAGAAGGTAGTTATAAGTACCAACTACGGCCACGAGACCAGTTACAAAAACAAGGATTATAATTGCTATAAATATTCTTGTTATTCCATGAATAATATGTTTGTATATATATATATATATATGTATATTTATATGTGTTATATATATTTATATGTGTTAAGCAGATATCTCTATCTTATCTCCTCCCGTATTTCTCTATTATGTAATATAATACTGATTGACTTTATATCAATACTTAAGTATTAGAAATAAGTATCACTCAGAAAGCCCTGCCTCCTATTCAGGGGAAGTGATTGGTGCGTTTCTGGTTGTACGTGTGATAGCTTTATCCTGTTAGGTGAGATTTTTGATATTGTTATTGTATTTATGTGAAGATTGATAGGATTTAAAAAGACAGGGTTAGGAGTCAAGTTGACAAGGGGTGGACTTGTGATAGTTAATCTAGGTTGTCAACTTGACCTGATCATGACACACCCAAGATTATGTGATTTGGGGTGTGTAACACCCAAAGATTAAAGAGAAAGCCCTGCCCTGAATGTAGGCAGCAGGATTCTGATAGGTGCAGTACTTAGATAAAGAGGGAGAAGCCGCGTAGAGTGTGTGCAACTCTTTCCGAGGAAAACGCATCTGCTCTCGCCTGAGATCGTCGGCCGCCGGCTTCGCCTTTCTCTGAAGAGCTTCTTGATCTCCTCGGCCTCCAGCTCTTGGAACTGAAACTTCACCATTCGTTTCTCCAAAGAGCTTCCTGATCTTCACGTCCTGGACTGGGACTGAATTGGTGGTTGCTCCGATCCTAAGACTCCAGCTCTTAGACTGTTCGACCAGCTACTGGTTCCTCTGACTCTCCACGTGCAGTCAGAACCTGGGACTACATTGCTTCAAACTGTAAGCCCATCTGATAAATCCCTTTTTTCAAATATACTCATTTTGTGTATTCTGTTAATCTAGAGAACCCTATCCAATACATGTTTTCTCTCATATGTGGAAGCTAAAGAGAAAATATGAAACAAAATGGACTTTAGAAAATTGAGAGTGAGCCGGGCATGGTGGCGCACGCTTGTAATTCCAGTACTTTGGGAGGCGGAGACTGGAGGATCTGGGTTCACAGCCAGCCTCAGCGCTCTCTCTCTCTCTATCTCTCTCTCTCTCTCTCTCTCTCTCTCTCTACTTAGTGAGGCCCTCCGCAACTTTGTGAGACCCGGTTTCAAAATAAAGTATAAAAAATAGGGCCGGGGGTGTAGCGCAGAGGTAGAACACCCCTGGGTTCAATCCCTGGTACCGAAAAAAAAAAGAAAATTGAGAGTGACCAAGAGAATAATGGAAGGGGAGAGGGGGAGGGGAAAAGGAAGAACTCATAAAAGAAACAGTTCAAATTACGCTGTGCCCATGTATTAAGGTGTCACTACCAATCTCACTGTTATGTATGGGGAGGGGTATAATAATGGAGTGGGACCTGAAAGGAAATACACCAAGACCTGTGTGCATGTTTGTTTATATGACTTTGAACCTCACTGTGATGAATAATTACAATGCTCCAATAAAAGTATAAGAAAGAGAGACAGAGAGAGAGCTGAGAACTGGTTCTATTTCTGGATCTGCCATTGACTTCATTTGACCAAAGCCAAGTAACAAAACTTGTCTAGACTTTCATCTCTAAGTGTATCACATGATAATGAGGAGTGGAATAACTATGAGGTTCCTTCCAATCTTCATATTCAGGAGTGTGCATTACCAACAAAAAAAAAACTCCTAGCTTCCAGCCATATTCTACTAGCTTGTAAGAATCATGAATGCAGAGACACATTTTTTTTTCACCAGTGTATCTTTAGCACTTAACACAACATCTGACCCATTGAAGTATTTCAAAATAAATTTACTGAGTAAAATGAATGGACCTAGTCCATTGAGCAACACATTATCAATTCCAAGTTTGTTTCTTCTTTAATACAATGTTTTATATAGCAAAAGTCTGGAGCAACCAAAACCCCAAATTACTGACAGAAGCCAAAGATAAGAGAATCATTACCTTCAGTAACAAATACCTTTGGGTTTTGTTTGCTTTTTTGTGTTCTACCAACCTCTTAGAGCCAACTATTTTCCATTTTATTGTGCAGCAAGAGTTGGAATATGTTTTCTTTTTTTTTGCAGTACTGGAGATTGAACCTAGGGGCATTCTATCTCTGGGCTTGTGATAGTCAATCTAGGTTGTCAACTTGACCTGATCATGACACACCCAAGATCATGTTACTTTGGGTGTGTAACAGCAGATTAAACAGAAAGCCCTGCCCTGAATGTAGGCAGCAGGATTCTGATAGGTGCAGTACTTAGATAAAGAGGGAGAAGCTGTGTAAAGAGTGCGTGACTCTTTCCGAGGAAAACGCATCTGCTCTCGCCTGAGATCGTCAGCCGCCGGCTTCACCATTTCTCTGAAGAGCTTCTTGATCTTCTCAGCCTCCAGCCCTTCGAACTGAAACTTCACCATCGTTTCTCCGAAGAGCTTCCTGATCTTCATGTCTTGGACTGGGACTGAATTAGTGGTTGCTCCGATCCTAAGAATCCAGCTCTTAGACCGCTCGACCAGCTACTGGTTCCTCTGGCTCTCCACGTGCAGTCAGAACCTAGGAATACATTGCTTCAAACTGTAAGCCCATCTGATAAATCTCTTTTTCAAATATACTCATTTTGTGAATTCTGTTAATCTAGTGAACCCTGTCCAATACAGGGCTACACCCCCAACCCTATTTTTTTTATTATTCTTTATTTTGAAACAGGGTATCACTAAGTTGTGGAGGGCCTCACTAAGTAGCTGAGGCTGGCGGAGAACCCGGATCCTCCGGTCTCAGCCTCCCAAGTACTGCGATTACAAGCGTGTGCCACCATGCTTGGAATATGTTTTCTATGACTCAGTGTAGCTAGGCTCAGGACTAGCAGTCTGAGCAATCAGCTGGCTATTCTTTTTGGTAGTAAGTCTACCAAAGCAACAAATTCTCTCCCTCCCCCAACACAAATATTAACATAGACACATTTAAATCTTTATCTCATCTAAAAACATAGACTGAAAGGCCACACACATTAAGAATAGGTTTAAAGTAGGTACTACAGAAGATTCTAGAAGAGATTAATCTGTAGTTTCTGTTTCTTCTACCTATCTTCTGTTTTATTCCCATTGTTTGATTAAACATCCACTCTATGGATTTTAGCATTGTGTCCAAGAATTCAGGACTAACATTATTCCCTTCCTCAGGAATTCTTCCTAACTCAGGTCAGCAGTGGCAGGGAGAAACAAAGTTCTGGATTTCCATATACTTAAAATTTATTCAAGCATGTTATTATAACCACTCAAAAAGTCAGTCATTTTATATCTAATAAATAATACATGCTTTGTACTAAATTGTGCTTTGAAGAATAATAATACAATATGAAAGATTATAATATAAACCATAAAATATACCAGATAAGCCCAGAACTATGTAATAAAGTAATTGTAATGAATCTATTATAAGACATCCAATACTTATTTTACCATTGTCCCATTGAGTTGTAGAAATATGGTTTCAGAAATTCAGAAAAAAATCCCATTCACAATAGTCCCCAAAACAACAAAATATCTGGGAGTAAACCTAACCAAGGAGGTAAAAGACCTCTACAATGAAAACTATAAAACAATAAAGAAAAAAATTAACCAGGCATGGTGGCGCATGCCTGTAATCCCAGTACTTGGGAGGCTGAGACAGGAGGATCACAGGTTTGAGGACATCCTCAGCAAGTAGTGAGACATCAACCTAGTGAGACCCTGTTTCCAAATAAGAAGTAAAATCAGGCTGGGGGTGTAGCTTGAAGGTAGAATGCCTCTGGGTTCAGTCCCCAGTACCACACACACACACACACACACACACACACACACACACACAAAAGAAATTGAAGACCTTAGAAGATGGAAAGATCTCCCACGCTCTTGGATAGGCAGAACAAATATTGTTTAAATGGTCATTCTACCAAAAGTAGACCTGCAGATTCAATGTAATCCCTATGAAAATACCATTATCATTCTTCACAGAACTAGAAAAATCAGTCCTATAATTCATATGGAATTTAAAAAAAGACCTGGAATAGCCAAAACAGTTCTCAGTGATAAGAACCATGCCAGACTTCAAACTATACTGCAGAATTATAGTAATAAAAACAGCATGGTATTGGTACAAAAACAAACATATAGACCAATGGAACAGAACAGAAGATTCAAAAACAAATCTACACCGGGTGTGGTGGCACATGCTTTAATCCCAGTACTTGGGAGGCTGAGACCGGAGGATCCGGGTTCACGGCCAACCTCAGCTACTTAGTGAGGCCCTCCACAGCTTAGTGAGACCCTGTTTCAAAATAAAGATTAAAAAATAGGGCTGGGGGTGTAGCCCAGAGGTAGAATGCTCCTGGGTTCAATCCTCAGTACCGCAAAAAAAAAATCCAAAACCAAAATCCACACACATACAACAAATTATAGCCAATTGATTTTTGACAAAGGGGCCAAAAACATACACTGGAGAAAAGAAAACCTTTTCAACAAATGGTGTTGGCAAAACTGATTATCCACTTGTAGAAAAATGGAATTAAATCCTATCTTCTCATCCTGTACAAGAGTGAATTCAAAATGGATTAAAAACCTGAAAATTAGACCAGAGACTTTGCAATTACTAGAAGAGGGCATAGGATCAACAATCGAACATACAGGCACTGGTAGAAAATTCCTTAATAAGCCAGGTGTGGTGGTGCACGCTTGTAATCCCAGTACTTTGGGAGGTGGAGACCGGAGGATCCAGGTTCACGGCCAGCCTCAGCTCTCTCTCTGTCTCTCTCTCTCTACTTAGTGAGGCCCTCCGCAACTTCATGAGACCCGGTTTCAAAATAAAGTATAAAAAATAGGGCCAGGGGTGTAGCGGGGAGGTAGAATGCCCCTGGGTTCAATCCCCGGTACCGCAAAAAAAAAAAAAGAAAATTCCTCAATAAGACCCCCAAGGCACAATAAATTAAAATGAGGATGAATAAGTTGGATTGCATTAAAAAGAGCGCCTGTGAAGCAAAGGAAACCATCAAGAACCTTAATAGAGAGACAACAGACTAGGAGATCTTTGCCAGCTATTCTTCCAATTAAAGACTAAAGAATATACAAAGAATTTAAGAAACTTACCACTTAAAAATAGCCTAATCAAGCCGGGCGTTGTGGCACACGCTTGTAATCCCAGTACTTTGGGAGGCGGAGACCAGAGGATCCGGGTTCAAGGCCAGCCTCAGCTCTCTCTCTCTCTCTCTCTCTTTCTCTCCCTGTCTCTCTCTCTCGCTCTGTCTCTCTCTCTCTCTCTGTCCCTCTCTCTCTACTTAGTGAGGCTCTCTGCAACTTCGTGAGACCCAGTTTCAAAATAAAGTATAAAAAATAGGGCCAGGGGTGTAGCGCGGAGGTAGAACACCCCTGGGTTCAATCCCCGGTACCGCAAAAAAAAAAAAAATAGCTTAATCAAAATGGGCAAGTGAACTAAATAGACACTTCACAAAAGAAATATAAATGGCCTATACACATATGAAAAAATGTTCAACATCATTAGCAATCAGAGAAATGCAAATCAAAACTACATTGAGATTTCCCCTAACCCCAATTAGAATAGCAATCATCAAAAATACAAACAGTAGCCGGGTGTGGTAGCGCATGCTTGTAATCCCAGTATTTTGGGAGGCGGAGACCAGAGGATCAGGGTTCGTGGCCAGCTTCAGCTCTCTCTCTCTGTCTCTCTCCCTGTCTCTCTCTCTCTACTTGTTGAGGCCCTCTGAAACTTCGTGAGACCCGGTTTCAAAATGAAGTATAAAAAATAGGGCGGGGGTGTAGTGCGGAGGTAGAACGCCCCTGGGTTCAATCCCCGGTACCGCAAAAAAAAAAAAAAAAATACAAACAATAATAAATGCTGATGAGGATGTGGGGAAATGGGAACTCTGATAAATTGTTGGTGGGATTGAAAATTAGTGCAGCCACTTTGGAGATCAGTGTGGAGATTCCTCAAAAGAATGGGAATGAACCTACCATATGACCCAGCTATACCACACCTGTATCTACTCAAAGGGATTGAAACCAGACTACTATAGTAATGCACGCATATCTATGTTTATAGCAGCACAATTCACAATAGCCAAATTATGGAACCAGCCTAGATGTCCATCAACATATGGATTATAAAATTATGGGATATACACACAATAGAATTCTAATCAGCCATAAAGAATAAAATTATGTCATTGCAGGAAATGGTTGGAACTAGAGAAAATTATGCTAAGTCAGCTACACAAAAAAATAAAAGGGCAGAGCCAGGCATGGTGGCGCACCCTTGTAATCCCAGTACTTTGGGAGGCTGAACTTCGTGAGACCCGGTTTCAAAATAAAGTATAAAAAACAGGGCCGGGGGTGTAGCGCGGAGGTAGAACGCCCCTGGGTTCAATCCCCGGTACCGCAAAAAAAAAAAAAATGAAAGGTCAGATGTTTTCCTTCATATGTGGAAGCTAAGGAGGGATTAGTATACAAAAGGGACTCTAGACAAAGGAGGAGAAACCTTAGTGGAGTGATGGAGGGGGCCTAAGGAAGGGAGGCAGGTGGGGGGAGGGATATTCGATGAAGGAAACACTTCAGTGGGCATGGTGTATATACACAAAATTATCAATGCCAATCTCAATGTCGTGTATGGGGAGGGGGAGCAAGCAGGTGGGAGTTTGAGGAAGCTTACTGAGTGCTTTGGGCATGCATGTCTCTATCACTCTGAACTTCATCATGATGTGTGATTATAGCGCACCCCCCAAAAATAAATAAATAATAAAATCATCATTTAAAAAGAAAAAGAAAAGAAATTTACCTAGGCCCACATTCACTAAGGATGAATTTAAGAATGAGTATGTGGCATAATTATTATCAATTAGACATGAATTCTGGAAGCCTTCTAGAAATATTATTCTGTGAATATTTTGAATATTAATATCTAGAATATTCATCAATATTCATAGAATTCAATATTATATGAATATTCTGAATATTATTCGTGAAATTCTGGAAGCCTCTAGAAATACTATTCTTTATCTATGCTGTAATTTGGATGTTGAGTGACCTGCAAAGGCCCATGTGTTAAAGGCTTGGCATTTGCTCCCAGGGTGGCACTACTGGGAGGTGGCAGAACCTTTAGTAGGGGGACCTAATGGAGTTCCTTAGGTCACTAAGGGTGTGCCTTCAGGGGGGAATATGGAGTCCTGGCCCCTTTCTCTTTCTCTTGCTTCCTGGCCATGAGGTGAGCAGTTTTGCTCCACCATGCATTTGATGTGCTGCCTCCCCACAGGCCCAAAGCAAGGGGCAAATCAATCATGAGCTGGAACCTCCAAAACTATGAGCCAAAATAAACCTTTATAAGTTAATTATCTCCATCATCTTGTTATAGTAACAGAAGCCTAACTAACACAGCTTATAAGGCAAAAACCAGTGTATACAGCTGGACATGAACAAAAAACCATGTAACCCAGTTTTCCTCTTTTAAAATTATAAAGAGAATTAGCTTTAGTTTGGAGCCTGGCACTACAGATGGCATAATTAAAAAATAGAATGCTCATAGTTCATGATGCCATGAATGAGCCACCAAAGCAGTTAAACCTGTAGCCTACCTTACTTCTAGATTTTCTGTTATTTGAGATGATAAATACCTCATTTTTAAGTTATTCAAGTTAGGACTTCTGTTACTTGAAGCCCAAAGGATCCTATTTGATACATATGGTTCCTATTTGGACAGACCACCTACTATGTAATTTAAGTATACATATAATTTAAATGATTTAAGATGATTAGTAAAACAAACATTTTAAAAATAGTAGCAAACTAATGAAGAGTTCAGCCATACATAATATTAAGCAGTTACACATGATAGCCCACTCTAGAACATAGTATCTGAGCAAATATTTCCTATTTGATTATTCACAAGCATTTTTTTAAACATTAAACATAAAAGGCATCTTAGGAATAAAACTTTATGTGTCAGCCTGTCACTTTATGGAAGTAAGAGACGGAAAAGGCCTGTCTGATTTGTACCTTTGCTGAAGCATGAATTTCTCACAACACATTTTCTCATTAAAATTATACAAAGGGTCTCATTCCTGAGGCATTAGTGAATAAGCTGATTTCTAGCTGGGATTGAAATGAGATTTTTTCCCCCTGAGGAATAGTACTAGAAATTTGATCAAGTGAATTACAGAAGAATTTTACCCTACTCTCTAAGACTCCTGGGTGATAATTCCTAAATACAGAGAATAAGGAAAGGGCAAATGTTTATGAGTAAACTGGAAACTCAAAAGAGAAATTAAATTCTACAGAAAAAGTTACTTCATGCTCTTGGCTTCTACCTCAGCCATGGACAGATACAGTTTCTATGTGAAAGTACACTTTCTAAAAGATCATTCTGGTAGGTTACAAATGTTAACTGACTGGCACCAATTATAAGGACCACAAAACAATGCCAATAATCTAACTTGACCTTACTCCCTAACAAACATGGATCACCTGAGTCAGCTTCACAGTTTTTTACAATGTATTTATTCCTCCATGTTTCCATTTGTGATGACTCCTCTGTTTTTTATTAACCCCCCTCCTTCTCCCACACTCCTCCCTTATCTTTCCTGTCTTCTGCTCTTCTCCTGCCTCCTCTCTGTCGTCCATTCAGCTTTCCTTCCCAATTCCCACTCATTATTTCAGGTCTTAGTCAGGTCTGACCTGCTAGAAACCCTTCCTGAGCATTCTTCTCCTGTGAACAACTATGAAGGAAAGTCTACACCACACGATTCCAACGTGTCCTGACTTAACAAGGCAAAACAGTATAACAAAGAGCTGAATCTTTAATAATTCAAAACCCAACTCTGACATTCACTGACTGTGACTTTATCACAGGCTCTCAATAAAGGTATTAATTATCAACAATATTAACAATAATGATTAATAATTATTAAATCCTGATTCTGCTATTCTGCTTTATGATTTTGAGAAACACCTCAGTTTCCCTACCTATAAAATGAATTATATCTGTCCTACTAATCTCACAGAATTTTGAGAATTAAGAGAATGAGCGTAATGGTGTTTGTAATGACTACAGGCACTTATCTATTTATGAAGGAGTTATATCCCAATAAACCCATCATAAACTGAAAATATTATGAGCTGAAAATGCGTTTCATATGCCTGACTTACCAGACATCATAGCTTAGCCACACAGTGCACTATAGAGGACCAATGGTTTACCCTTGTCACCCCATAGCTGACTGGGCACTCCGGTTCACTGCAGCTGCCCAGTATTGACAAAGACTGCATACCACCAGCCCAGAAAAGATCAAACTTCAAAGAATAGTTTCTATTGAATGAATGCATATTGTGTTCACAACACTGTAGAGTTAAAAAATTGTATATTAAACCCCTGTAAGTTGAGGCCTATCTGTATTCAAATACCTACATGACAGATTCTAGGTGAACTCTTAATATATTCATAAAAATATTTTAATGGCTGAGTATGGTGGCACACATTTGTAATCCCAGTATTTGGGAGACTGAGATCAGAGGATCAGGGTTCGCAGCTAGCCTCAGCTACTTAGTGAGACCCTCCGCAACTTAGTGAGACCCTGTTTCAAAATAAAGAATAAAAAAATAGGCCTGGGGGTGTAGCTCGGAGGTAGAATGCTCCTGGGTCCAATTCCCAGTACTGCAAACATATATATATATATATTTTTTTTTTAATGACATGCCAGAATGCTTATGTTACATCAGATAAACAGAAGAATGCACAATTGTTGGACAGTATGACTGAAGCCACACATACACAAACAAAAATACATTTTACAAAAGTCTATAAGGAAACATGCCAAATTGTTAATAGTTGCTTTAGGACAGGGAGGGTGGAGCAAGTGAGGCACCTGGGACACATTTAAAAACAAAACTGAATCTTGCTAAGTTGCTGAGGCTGGCCTTGCACCTGTGATCCTTCTGTCTCAGCCTCCCAAATACTGGGATTACAAGTGTGCACTATCATGTCCAGCTGGGGTACAAAATTTAAGGAGGCACTCCTTTATCCCCTCCAAGTACAAGGTCAGCCTCCTTAAATTTTGTGCCCAAGATTATATTCTGGATCCCCAAACAAAGTTGCATTGCAGGGCAACACCCACGGCAACAGCAAACAATTTCCCTTTACTGTCCCTCTAACTGGAAACTGATCAACAACAAAGACTGATTGACTGAGTTCCAGTCCAAGCAATACCCATTATAGGGCATCAATCTGGGACTGAAAAACAATGACTAATAACTGGCACACCAATTAACTAAAATTCCCACCAGGAAGAATATGGCTTAACTGTTTTTGTTCTCATCAAATTGTTTCTAAAGATAAATTCTGAAAAAGGTCAAGTGTCCCTATTCCCAGCCAAAAAAGGGCAGAGATCAAAGACAGGAGAACAACCAGGGATTTCAGTGCAGTGAAAGGTCTTGCCTGGAACTGGGAACAGAGCCTGCCTGGAATTGTTGTTGTTGTGTTTAGTCAATATATGATTTCATGGTCCTATAATGATCACTATTTGAAAGAAATAACTCACTGGCAATATAGGTATCATAATGTGGTGTTTGAAAGTATGGGTGCTAAAACCCATACTTTTTAAATCCCAGCTTCACCATTTACGGGCCTAGCAACTTTAGGCAAATTATATTTTTGTGTTTTAGTTTTTTCATCTATAAAACTAACATAATAGTGCCTACCTAACTGTGCTACTATGAAAATTAATTGAGTTCATCATCTACATGCAGTGATTGAAATAGTGCATGGAACATAGTAAATGCTTAGTACATCTTGGCTGCTATTTGTCACTGATGATCTTCCTTTAGTTTAAAGAAATTCCTTTAGTTTAAAAAAGTGTAAACACCTCTGAGAATAGCATTTTATTATTGGTTAGCATAAATTAAAGATCTGAGGGTGGATTTGGAAGAGCAAAAAGAGTAATCAGGAATGCAGATGTAGGAACACATGAGAGTACTCGGTTTGTAAAAAATAAACGGTATAAGCTGGGCGTGGTGGTGCACGCCTGTAATCCTAGTACTTGGGAGGCTGAGACAGGAGGATCGCAGGTTCGCGGCCAGCCTCAGCTACTTAGTGAGGCCCTCCACAACTTAGTGAGACCCTGTTTCAAAATAAAGAACAAAAATAGGGCTGGGGTGTAGCTTGGAGGTAATATGCCCCTGGGTTTAATTCCCAGAACCAAAAAAATAAAAATAAAAATAAATAAAAAAGTCTGGGGGTGTAGCTCAGAGGTAGAATGCCTCTGGATTCAATCCCCAGTACCACAAAAAAATTAATAACTGTCTGCAACTCTGAAACATATTTGTAATTTGACAAAATCTATGATATTTTGTAGGTACATATATGACAACTTCTTAGTCTTGATGGAAAGATAAATGTAAAGTTTTTCTTTTTTATTAACCATCCTTTTTCTGTAGACTTGCCTGCATTTCTCTGCCACACAGTTCTGCCATATATTATACTGGTGCCAACTATGTCTCCACATTGCAATAATTGTAAAAGTTTCCCTTCAATTCTCCCCAACACCTCTATCCCTGTAACATCGAGAGGGGAGGGAAGAGATGAGAAGAGGGAATTTTGTCAGAAAAGAAAGCTTGCTGTCTTTTTCCTAAGATGTTTCTAAACCTGTCTAGTTCAATGTCTCTATCTTATTCTTTCATCTTTCAAATACACCATAAAATAGTCCTTGATCCCAAAGAACAACCTCAAAAATCTTAAGTGTATATAGAATAAAGGAAATCAGTTTTTACCATTCTCACTTGATCCTTTGTTTTCAGAGGGAACTGTAACTGTCCTTAAGAAAATGAGCCTCCATATCTCATCTAACTGGTTTTACATAGTAAAGTGCTTTCAAGCCATGCTTTGTCACTGTTTAGTGGATCATGAAATCAATTTTTTAAATTATATATTTGTATGAGTGTTGGGCCATGATATAAAATGCATTTTTACTATATGTCACAAGTTAAAATATTTGAAAAACACAGATGTAATCTATTAATAGGGAATTAATGAACAAAGAAAATCTACCATATTGATACCCAGCCCTACAAAGCTCCATTGATATAATTTTCAGCAAACAAGGGGAAGAGATGTTATCTGATTTGCCTGAACTTTTTACAATAATATCAAAGCAGTGTTAATTATTAATGTGATAGTTCAATATACTTCCTCTCATAGAAAGAATCTGAAGAAAACTCCAGATTTGTATGTTGGATTCACTCCCTTTGATCATTTGCTATATAATAGCTGACATTTCCCCAGGTTTGTATATAAAGGCATATATACAAAAGCATGTTGAAGAATTCATGTGTCTATGTACAGAATATAGAAGTGTAAAAATTGTGTCTATGTACAGAATATGTAAGTATAAAATGTTATTTCTTGTTAATATTGTCAATACTGGACCTGTCAATAATAATAGTTTGTTAAGGATACTTTATCTGGCAGAACACATGCAGCACAGGCCATTACTTCACACAGTGTGGGATAGAATGCCCTAAAGAAACAAGCTGCTAGTTATGATAAGCTGTCTGTAAGCACTGGATAGAAGCCTGCAACCAGGTGGCCAATAGGACAGCCCACAAGGAAGACAGACCAGTGTATGCGTGAAATGACTTCCTTGCTCATTCCCTTCCTGCTGTTTCTTCCTTACGCATACTAGAAAGATCAGCCCACTGATACCAAAACTGCCTTGAATATTAATCCACAAACAGGTAGAACCCAACTGACTTCACACCATTACAGTTCATAATTTTATCATTCCTATTTTTCCCTTCCTTTAGATGATGTCATATGAGATATGTCTGAAAGTAACAAATTAATTAGATTGGTCATTTACTACACTTCTAGGCTTTCTATATGAAGTTATTCAAATAACATCTTCCTAAGAAAATCATTTTTTTCTCATGTTCACAAACCCTAAATCTAAATGAAAGGCTAAGGTGGAGTATACAGAACTTCCCACAGAGCAGAATAAATCAATTTCACTTTAGTCTCACCTCTTTATTCCCAAATATGGTCATTACCCTGCTTAAAACTGACATTAAGCAGGAAAAAGAAATTACATGAGAGAGAAAGAAATGCATGCTGGGTAGAAGTGCTATTAAATGCCATTTTCATGACTCTTAGCAATTTTGCAATAGCACTTACATATACATTATAACACTTAATCAAGATTACACTGCAATACAGTAGGCAATATTATTCATCTTCATTTTTCAAATAAGCAATGGAGACTCAGAAAGACAAAAACAAAACCAAGACACAAAACACAATTGATCTGATCCTTCCATTTACCACACTGCTCCTCTGCTGCCCCATAATGGTTGAGGAATGAGTTGAAACTGACCCAAGGTGGTTGAGGAATGAGTTGAAACTCTAAAACAAAATGAAACAACACTGTACGGTGGTTTATCATCCCAATCCCATCTAACCTTACCTGTAACTGTAATTCTCTGGGGCACTGCACACATCTCTTAAGTATCTGCTTTGGTTACAGCTCTCTGCTACAGTAGTACAACCATGTGGTAAATACATAGCCATCCAAAACAGTGGTGATAATTGTCTAGAACAGAGCAAACATCCCATTTGTGCCCATCCTCTCATAGCATAACTAATTTCTATATTTAAACCTAACAATTAATTAAATATAATGCTTAAAATGCAGAGCCAAAATCAGGAAATGTTGGCATGTTTATTCTGTCTGTAAAATATAACTACAGAGTAACCAAACCCCCCCTTACATGGGTGTTATTAGGGGGGTGGGGAATCTGTGTAGATCTGAAAAAGAAATGTTTTTCCCAAAAACCCAATATTTCCCAACCTCCTATATCTAAGGAAGTGAGAGAAAAGATTCTAAGATATGACAAGAGAAGATAACATTGATGAATATAGCACTTTTAAAAAAATTATTGAACATCTCTAATGTGCAAGGCTACGCCTGCCACAACCACCACAAAAAACATAGACATTGGGAGAGCTTCAGAGCCCCCATGGTCCAGACCCCTGGCAAATGGGCAATGACTGCTCTTCAATATCCTTTTTCTCCCTTCTTGCTTTCTTTCTAATAATAAAATAGGCTGTAAATATGACTCAGAACTAAAAACTCCTAATTGGAACCAATCATATACACATAGTGTCATAGAATGCATGATTCTGAATCACCCTTGCTCTAATCTAAACATCTCCAAAGGTTTTTTGTGGATGAGTGTGTGTGTGTTCCTGGGGATTGCGCCCAGGGGTGCTCTACCTCTAAGACACATCCCCAGCCCCTGTTTTAGTTTTTATTTTGAGATAAGATCTCACTAAGTTGCTGAGTCAGGACTCAAACTGTGATCCTCCTGCCTCAGCCTCCTGAGTTGCTAGGATTACAGATGCATGCCACCATAGCCAGCTCCAAAGGGTTTTAAAATTATGTTCAGTTATACCATTGGTACTTTGTTGTTTTGTGAGGTTTCTTTGGTTTTGCTTTGATTTTTGTTTGTTTGTTTTTGTTGTTGTTGTTGAGTTTTTATGATTACAACTCTATATAGTAGAGTTTAGTCATAGAAACAAATTCCTAAGAATGGCACAATGAGATTACATACAAGATATATATATATATATATATATATATATATATATATATATATACATACACAGAGACAAACATATTACATAATACCAATCCAATTTTTTTTTTTTTTTTTGCGGTACCGGGGATTGAACCCAGGGGCGTTCTACCTTCGC